>WAAF01012797.1:367271-380433 GCA_013400475.1 Tricholaema leucomelas
CCACCCATCCAGCCTGCCAAAGTCCCTCTGCAGGGCTCTCCTACTCTCCAGCAGATCCACACCTGCTCCTAGTTTGGTGTCATCTGCAAACTTACTGATGCTGGACTCAATCCCCTGGTCCAGATCATCAGTAAAGATTTTGAACAGGACTGGCCCCAGCACTGATCCCTGGGGTATGCCACTAGTGACTGGCTGCCAACTGGATGCAGCACCATTCATCACCACTCTCTGGGCCTGGCCCTCCAGCCAGCTCTTGACCCATATCAGACCGAATCTGTCCAAGCCACGAGCTGCCAGCTTGGCCAGGAGCTTGTTGTGGCAGACACTGTCAAAGGCTTTGCTGAAGTCCAGACAGACTACATCCACAGCCTTCCCCAGGTAAACCAGGCAGGTGATCTGATCACAAAAGGAGATCAGGTTGGTCAGGGAGGACCTGCTCTTCCTAAACCCATGCTGGCTGGGCCTGATCCCTTGGCCATCCTGTAGGAGCTTTGTGATGGCACTCAAGATGACCTGTTCCATGGCCTTGCCTGGCACTGAAGTCAGGCTGACAGGTCTATTTTGAGTGTGGAGTTGGACTAAGTGACTATAGATGACTAGATAAAATTAGTATGTGGCAGTTTGTGTCACTTAGCATGAAAAAAAATTATCTTCCTTGACTAGGTAACAGCAATACAAACCTGTAGAGTGCTTCACCCATGTTACCTGCATGCTTATGAAACAAGTCATAGCTTCTGTAATCTGTTTATGTCCATGCCATATTAATATAATCACCCTCAGCTTGTGCTTACCCATCTGAAGGCAGTTAGGAGTAACCATCAGAAGAGGGAAATAGATAACAAATTCTGAATGCTGGCTACCAGAGCTCTATTTATCTGCAGGAATAAATTGATTAAATAAATACATTTGACGTAATAGTCAAAACCAAAAAGAGACCAGATACTGTGGGCAAAATTAAGATAATTTTATACAGTGCCTTTGGTAGCATCATACTACAAACTAAAGTTATATACCACAACACATAATGGGGCAACTCAACACACCTCAACAAAATCCTGTGTTTCTTTTGGGAAGTAAAAAATAATAATCTCGTGCCTGTGATTGATATAAGTGAAGGACAGAAACCAAAACAGAAAATCCTAAGAAAAGCCTCCTGTCCTGCTGAATCCACAGAATGAATTTCTGCAAGGGATCTCTGAAATTTCATGCTCTTGTTAATGTCATGAGAAGAAATCCTAACTGCAAGGAAGATGTCTTCTTTATTGGAATGTACACCCTATCCCGCATCAGTGCTTACCATTCAAAGGTCCTGGCCAACTCAAACCATTCAACGATTCTGTGTTACTGAACTGATGTTAGGATTTTCATCATCACAACGCATCTTGCCACTATGAAGTCCAAGGAGAAAGAGTGTGAAGAAATAAGAGACTTTAAGGATAACTACAATGGTGAAATTTCAAGGGAATATAAATTACTGCCTAGCTAAGTCAAAGTTTTATTTCTGATTCAACAAGACAAGAGGAAATGTTTTGATTTGGGAATGTCAAAACATTCGGCCACATATTTGAAAATTGAATTTACTGAACAAAATAGTCTTATCTACTTCTGTAGCAGTGTTTTATTGGGTGGTTGTGTGTTTTGGTTTTTATTGCAATTATCTCTGACAGATATAGGTAGAGAAAGAATTCAAGCTATGATTTCTCATTATGTAAGCCAGGGGTTTTGTTTGTTTTTGTTTTTTTTTTTACCAATATACCTATTCATAGAAACCATTTTTGTTTGATTATATTCCAATCATGTTTTTTTTCCTTCACTTTGATTTTTTTTTCATATTTTTGACATTACTAGCAAGCAAAGGAAATTTAAGAATGAGGAAACAGAAGAATTTTACAGAGTTTACTTTCAACATGATTATGATCTGATCTACCAAAATCATAGAATCATAGAATCAACCAGGTTGGAAGAGACCTCCAAGAACATCCAGTCCAACCTATCACCCAGCAAGTGAATATAAAATTGCTTTTCAAAAGGTATATGATAAATTTTGACAGGGCAAAGTAATATATCTCAGACTTTTCATTCTCTGTCCTAAAAGAGAGGTGTCTAAACTGCACAATACTCTAATTTTCTCAAGTACTAGTACCCTTAAGCCCCTCAATATCTGTACTGAAAGTACTGACTATAATTTATGTATATTAGTTGTTCATATGTAGATACAGGAAATTTATTTCTTGCGTTGTTAGAGGTTGTAGCGGAGGGATTTTTGTTTTAAAACCCTTTTAAAACAAACAATGAACTGGAAGAGTGACTCATCTCCAGCATATGCTCAGTCTTTTGCCTTCAGGGATTCCCACTAACTAAATCAGGGCACAGTGAGGATCTGAGACTATCACCTTTGGACTGTTGGCAATTGCTCTGAGCTTTCTAAACCGTTTGCCTCAGCTGCTTGCTGCAGACTATATAAATGAAGGTCCAAGTCAGAAGGCTCACTCTCCCTCTGAGGTGGTAGAGAAGAGGTAAAGAGGGCAGAGGAAAAGAAAGATCAGCAAGAGGGTTCAGGGCTCACCATGGGCCCTGTACAGCTCTTGCTGTCCTTGCTGTTGCTCAGCGGTTGTGTTCTCACACGTAAGTACTGCCTTTACATTAGTGCTTTTGGCTGCATGAACCTGTTAAAACAGTAATAATGCAAAGATCAACAGAACAATGGGTTATAGATTTAGAATGGTTAAGTGTAGCAGATACAGTTTTTTCCCCTTTGTATGACTGGACAATCCTAGGAGGATCCCAGTGCCAAATATGTCACAAATGTCACCTGATGTCTTTTGAACAGATTTAGTGTAATTTGCACTTCTAAGGAATTAATGTAATTCATTTTGGCCTAATTGCTTTTCTATAATGATGTCCTCTTAAACCCCCATGGAGATAGCTGTGGCTTGGAGATACCACACAGACTTATCCCAGCTGTTGCTAACAAGTTTTGTGGCAAATGTGAAGACAGAGATCAGTAAAGCCAAACGTATCTGGCAGGCACTATTGGCATTTGAAATACAATTTTGTGCTAAAGGGACATAGTCATTTACTACTAGTAACATAAGAATTAGGCCAGGAGATTTTTGTTTTTTTCCTAAGATGGGAAAAGACAGCCTAGATCAATATGGTGCTGTGGACTCTGAGTTATCCAGGAAGTTGCTTTTTGGACTACTACACTGTAGTGCTACTTAAAACTTAAGGAATCTTAAGGAGGAAAGTTAGTCTGGCCAGTTATGCAGGTCTGGTTTTATATTCATCATACATACATCTTTGTTCAATTACTGTTGTGTTGTTAACTGAGAGTTTACAATTATAAAAGATGTGTTTGTTTCTCATGGTTATTAATAATGTTATTATTGTTAGTATTGAAATAGTAGTGTTAATGTTGCTAGTGCTGTTACTGGAACTAATGTTACACTCCACTTCTCTAGAGTGGCTAACCTTAGAATTTCCTGAATGGAAACTTGGCAAGTGTGCAAAAAATATTGTGAAAAATGCTACAATTCATGTTTGATATCTGAAAGAATGCTACAGCATCAAATGAATGCAACAAATTTACTAGATTTTATTTAATTTGATTTTAAATAGACTTATATGGGATGTACTGAAGACAGATAGCCACAAATTGTTCTCCAAATTGAATAGGCTTCCAAACAGTGTTCTTTTCTAAGTATTTAGAAAACATCAATAGCAGAGAATTGTTGGATTAGTCATCAATGCTGTAATCTTTTCAATATACAGAAAGAAAAATACAGCCATTCATCCAGTATGAAATAGTTTTGTGTCCTCAAATACTTTAAAATTTTAAAATAAACCATGTTATATGGTACATTTAATGTGTCTACCTTTGCATTTTGTGCCTATCATTTATAAACTTTCTACTTCATGTAACATGTTGGGGGGTTGGTTTTTTAAATACTTGTTGACTAAGAAGCTGATCCTTCTCATTTTAAATCAAAGTAATTTCATTCTGTCAATTAAAGATCCTATTATAAGGTCTTAGCTCACAATATCAAGGCAGTCTCAAGTTGTGCTGGGGAGGTATGGGCTGGATGTTGGGGGGAGTTCTTCACAGAGAGAGTGATTGGCACTGGAGTGAGCTGCCCAGGGAGGTGGTGGAATCGCCATCCCAGGAGGTGTTCAAGAAAAGACTGAATGAGGCACTTAGTGCCATGATGTAGTTGATTGGATAAGGCTGGGTGCTAGGTTGGACTGGATGATCTTGGAGGTCTCTTCCAAGCTGGCTGATTCTATGAACTACTGTCACTCCCTTTTTATTTGACTCTGTACCGTCAATGTTAATAGTAGCTTTGTTACTTCCATCAGTGTGCCAAACTACATCTCTGTACTGTCAATGTTAATAGTAGCTTTGTTACTTCCATCAGTGTGCCAAACTACATCTCTGTACTGTCAATGTTAATAGTAGCTTTGTTACTTCCATCAGTGTGCCAAACTACATCAAATGCTGGTGTAAATAAAAAAATCTTACAAGGAACATAATACTTCCATTTAAATTTCCATAGCCTTTGTTTTATAGCTATAAATTGCTTTCCCAGCTTTTAATTCTTGTTTTTATTCTTTACAGAAGAAGACGTGCCTGAAAGTGGAAATCCAGGATGTTCAAGTAATTTCTTGCCTCTACTTTGTTACCTTATTTTTTCTGTATTAGCTGAAAGCATATTTCAGAGCTTGATCTTTTCTATTCCATAAATCCTCAGAAATAACTGAAGCAAAAGTGATGGCAATATTTTGAAGTCTTTCTTTGCATTTATTTTAGGTATTTAATTATCCACAAAGTTTGGCTCAAATAATTTTAGAAGTCTCTTAAGACTGAAGAAGCTGAGATTGGGTTTCTAAACTTCTAAAATACTTACATTAACAAACTACTTTCAATCATTTTGTTGATTTCTTAAACAACAGGTGTCAGATACAAACCCAGATGTAAAGCTTTAGCAGTGTTATCAGATGCAAGCTAAGATAGAAAGCTTTAGCAGTGAGGTTATTCACAGTAGAGGTTACCATGGGATGAATCTCACCTGTCCCTTACCCTTCACAGTGGCTGCTAAAGCCACAGAATTGCACTTGGATATCTAACTAAATACCTTCAGAATAAATCATCAACTCTGTCAGCAAGGCCAGCAATTTCTTTAAACAAGTCAAGACTCAGGAAATGCTGACTTCATGCCCTATCTTTATAATGAACTCTGACTGGCCCTGACTTTCTGGTTAGATACATAATGTTCCACAGTTGGGTCAAAGTACCAAACAAGTTGTTTTCTTGTTTGTCTTCGGGGTGTTTTTTAACCCCTTTTTTCCCTTGGTTTAGCACCATCTCCAGGAAATTCAGTTTATTTCAGCTGCCTGAAACAACTTCTGGGCTTCATTGCCAGTTTCTTGAATATTTTTCAACCAATAATTATTTGTTATTTGCATTTCTAACCTTACCATGTCCCCATTCCTTTTCCATTTATTTCTACTTATAATCAGGAAATCAAGCAATAATTAGCTTTTAGCCTTTTCTCTTTAGCATAGTAGATACTAGCATTGTAAACATTTCTGAGAATGTACAGTTAAGCAATGTTATAGCCAAAAGTGACAGGGATAGTGTTGATTGGTTAGTTTCATTTAGAAGGTAATTTTAATGTTAATTAGATAATTTAATTCAGTTTTCACATGTTTGTAAGATGCTGATTACTGTACAATAGATAATATTAACTTTATTAATTCTATTTAGCAATTATGTGAAAGTAGTCTCAGTTCAAACACTATTAAAGTACGTAATCATTATAAAAGTAACAAAAAGGAGGCAAGTGAAAAAAAAAGAGAAATTTTAGTTAGTTTAGTTGATTAGTACTATTGTGTATGCAATTTTCTGACATACAGGGTGAGATAACATTTCTATTGGCCTCTGACATGACAAATGTTTCATAAGAGGAAGAATAAGCTACATTCATGGCAAGTGTAGGCAGGCAAAATCATACAGATTTGATGGTGGGTTTGTGGGTTTACACTGAGATGACTTCACCTTATTTTCTTCTGTAAAAAATACACCAGTATTTTAATACGTTCAGGCAGTCACAAATAGCCACAGAGAAGTCATTTAGGATTTGCTTTTCATTCAGTGTCGGAGCAGCATCACAATCCCAGTGAGTTGCTCAGTCTGAACAGAGGGAACAGTAACTTCTGTTTCAGGTGGAATTAAACTGCTTTAACGTAGTCACTTTAAATGCCTGATCATCATTGTTTAGTTTAAAATTATGCTTGCAATGACAGTGAGAATGGATTGTAATTCAGTACATTGTTTGGCCTGCATTATGCTTTCCAGACACCAAAAGAAAATCTTATATCCCAATATCTGACACTGAGACAAATTTGTTTTTCTTTATGTCTCTATTACCATGGTCATTCCTGCTTAGAGTTTAAATTTACAAATTCATTTCCTCTGAAAGCAACAGGGATAGATTTAACACAGGTGAAAGTCATCACTTTGAGAAAACCCCTTGTTCTGAGGCTTCCTTTGATAAAAAAACACCTCTGAAGATGCTTCCTCCTGCTTTATTCTTGCTCATAACTTAGTGCTTTTACCTAGATCCAGACTCTCTTCTTGTAAGTGAAGTTTGTCTCCATTAAAAAGAGTCTAATAAAAATTGCTGATCTATTAAGTGAATTAGCAGATCATGTTTTGGGAGACTCTGGAGCAGAAAGATACTCTGTAGATTCAGCTGAAATGGTGTTGAGGAATGCTAGTTTTGGTGGTCTGTGTTTATTTGCTTTTAGTCCCAGTCATGTGACACAGATCAAGTAACTTCATAGATGTGAATTATGGTGGAAAAATCTAAGCTGAAATGACTCATTTCATTACCAATTTGAGAACTACCATTTGATTGGTTTAATTTAGAGGCAATAGGGTCATTCTGAAAACACTTCTACATCTGAAGTTTTCTCCCGTTTTTGTCATTACATTTAATGGGGCATGGCTTGATGATCTTAAAGGTCTTTTCCAACCTAAACAATTCTATGACTTTATGATTTGAAGGCCAGATGGCATCATATAGTCAGATGTCATCAAACAGAGCGGTGGACCCCAAAACTTAAGCTTCCCTCACAGATTTTGTCTTATACTTCAGAAAGCATCCAGCTGGCATGAAGGCGTTACTACTTCTTCTGAAAGCTGTTCTACAAAAGGAAATAGTGAGGGAGTCCTTATACTTCCTTTATATGTGGCATTTGTTTTGGTTATACAACACTAAATGTGTACTGTAAGCATCTTACATATGCATATCCTACCCAAGGCATAAAAGCATTTTTGTTTTCCAATTGCAGAAGACGCGACCAGATTTAAACCCCTCAGAAAATATGTGTACTCATACGAAGCAGAAACATCAAACGGCATCACGGGAACAGCAGATTCTCGAAGTGGTTCAAAGATCAATTGCAAGGTAGGGAAAGAGGAGTAAGTATGACTGATTGTATACTGAATAACATGGGAGCTGGCAGATGGGAAGCATCCTTCAGTGCTTTTCCAAACTAAGGCCATTCTTGTAAGGCACTTGTTTAGAGTCCTGAAGATTAAGCTCTCTCTCTCCTAGATAGAGGGCACTGAGGATTGCAGGAGTCCTTCACACCACTGTGCCAGTGCGTTTTAACTCTGATCTGGCTGTCCTTTTACATGAGGGAGGGGGAAAACCAGGTAGTTCAGTTTTCCTTAGCTCCGAGGTTGAGTCTACCGATGTCTATCAAACAAACTAAACCAGCTCGTTTATGCTATGAAAACCATGTGATAGGCTGTTGATGGTAACAGGATCAGGGCCTGCACAATAGATCCTGAAAGCTAGAAAACTGTCCAATGTCCCTCCATCTTGCCCAAAACTTTCCCATCTTTTTTTTTTTTTTCCTGAAATGGAGCAACTGGGGAAAATATTTTTTGTTAATTTAACATATACTCTTCTGAGTCTAAACAATGATCTATGTAATAAATCAAGTGGTCATACATTTCTTCTAGTGCTATAATTTTTCAGACCCTAAGTTGCTTGTTTACTGCATGGAGTATACTCCATGCTATTAATCAAGCAAATACCTACATTCATATCTTCTCCCACAAGTTACTTTAAGCTACTTAGAGTGCTTTGGAATCTTTCCCAGCACCTGCTCGTAGGGTAGTCCTAACACTTTACAAAACTCAAGGAATATTTTCAAAACTATACCAGGATAATCATGGATACATGATAGCAAAAAAAGGTCAAGTACATCATATTTGCATTTTCAGGTTGAACTGGAGGTACCACAGCTGTGCAGCTTCATCCTGAGGACAACGCATTGCTCCCTGAGGGAGACATTTGGTGTTGACACTGAGGGAAAGGCCATGCTGAAAAAGTCCAAGGTTTCTGAGGACTTTGCAAATGCCATGTCCAAGTAAGCAGTCTCAATTATCATCAGTACTTGCACCCTTAACATGGAACATGCTGCAATGTTACAGTCCACCCTGACTATGTTTTTTCCAAGCACAGAACACATTCCATGATGTGCTAGTTTGAAGCTAGCTGGAATATTTTGGTGAGAAGAATTAGATTATAGGCTATAAAAAGGAAACAATGGTGATGTCTACTTCACTCATAGGCTTGCTGAGATGTATTAAAAACAACATAAATATAGATAACACTCTTGCTTTCTGGCTCTGGCTGCCTGCACTTCTCTCCCTAGCTTGCTGTCTGTGTAACTAATACTTCTGCTTCCTAACCCTCCTGGCTGATTCTCCAAACTCACCTTGAATGTATGGCAAAGTCTGGGATAAGGTAGAGGGGTGGAAAGGAGGTGAAAGTGTGGTTGGGAGCCCTTCCTTGGGACTTTGGTTTCTGAGAGGGCTGTTGTGTTTCTGTATTACTTTTTTAACTTGTATATTTCTGTATATAGCTGTATATATTGTAAATATCTGCTTGTATATTGTGTTCAGCTGCAAATATAAAACTTCATTTTTTAATTTCCAGCTGAGCTGAGTCTAGTCTGGGTGATTTTCTTAAGTGTGGTGGGGTGGGTAACACCCAAACCATCACACTTGATTACATGGTAGATTTATAATCTGATTCACAGCAAAACTCTCCCTGATGCAGTTTAGGGCTAAATGGTTGCAGTTTTCAGTTGTTAGCAAGGAAGACCTTTTTTTCCATCCAGAATTTTCACCTGAGATCTTTTTGTCCTTTTTATCCTCTACATCAGGAAATTGTTTGGTATTCCTCTAAATGATTATTGCAAATGGAATGTTTTCTTCTAAGCAAGTTCTCAAATGGCAGGCATTTTAAGATAATTTTACTTTGCTGACACAGTACAAAGACTGTGCAATAGAAAGGCATTTGAGACTGAAGTCCAGGTTTCCTATCCCGGTCTTTAATGACCTATACAAGTTATCTTTTCTTTACTTATCTGCTTTCATTACTTATTGCTACTACTCCCTCCACCCAGCTGCTCTCTAGTCCGTGTAAGTATGTCTCACTCATGCAAGTTCATGCTTCAAGTTTCAGTGACCCAGTGCCCACTCGATCTTGTTTTACAATCCATAGGTCTCACAACAACTTGAGACTGTTAAAATGTGCTTTGCAGAAAATAAGTTTTATTCAAAGACTACAAGTAGTAGAGAATTCTTCCCATCATTGCATAGCCTACTGGAGTAGTTAATAATTACCTCATTCTAAAAATTTTATTATCTCCTCTCTGAATTTGTGCAATTTGGGCTTCCAGACATTGCTCCTGATATTTGCTTGTCCTTGGATGACGTAGTATGATGATATCAGAATGTCCTTGGTTAGAATTTTTCTGCTTTAAGAGTAATGCTTTCTAATGTTAACAAGATTGAATAGTAAATAATGATAGTCCAAGATAAGCATTATGCTCTAGCTATACCCCAGCAGTTTATTGAAAAGATGTTTTTCAATGGGTGACTTTAATGTGATTTCATACTAATGTGGTGATTTTTTGGGACAGGCATGAGCTGAAATTCAGCATTCAGGATGTAACAAATGTCAAGCTGTATCCAGATGAGGACGAACCTCTGAACATACTGAATCTCAAGAGAGGGATCATCTCAGCTCTACTTGTGCCAGCAGAAACAGTAGAAAATGTAAAAACAATGTCAATGGTAGGTGTTTTGAATGCACTGACCTTGCTTCTTTAAGAAATGGAAGAAACCTCACCTAGGAGAGTTTTCAAAGAACATCAGCATTCAGATGAGAAAGGATGTCTTTCAGCTAGGACAGAAAATGTCTAACAGCGTGAACAAAGACACTGATTTCTTTCTTCTTTACAGGATACTGTATATGGAAAGTGTGACAGTGAAGTAGAATTCAAATCTAGAAAAGGAAATGTTGCAGAAGATATTTCAATTAGCAGAGACCTGAAATCCTGTGACAACTTCAGTCCCATCAGGAATTATGTCAGCCCTATTGCCGTTGTAAAGGGACTAGTAAGTACACCAGTAAAGATTATATAGCATTTGTCTCTACATCGCTTAATAAATGACTGCTACAAAAACTGTTTTTTCTCCTTATCTTCTGAAAGTTTAGATAGATTTTCTTCACCTTTGCATTATATCATACAGTAACACTCAATAGAAAAAAAATAAGATGCAGAGAAAGTGTTCTCAGTATTTTTTTAAAGGATGGCTTTTTATAGATGGATTACCTCATTGCTGTCTACAACTACCTGAAGGGAGACTGTGGCCAGGTGGGGGTCAGTCTCTTGTCCCAGACAAACAGCAACAGAACAAGGGGACACAGTCTCAAGTTGTGCTGAGGGAAGTATAGGCTGGATTTTAGGAGGAAGTTCTTCACAGAGAGAGTGATTTACCATTGTAATGGGCTGCCCAGGGAGGTGGTGGAGTCGCTGTACCTGGAGGTATTCAAGAAAAGCCTGTCTGAGGCATTTAGTGCCATGGTCTAGTTGATTGGCTAGGGCTGGCTGCTAGGTTGGACTGGATGATCTTGGAGGTCTCTTCCAACCTGCTTGATTCTGTGATTTAGTAGCATTGATTAAATGATAACCCATCCAGTCATATTCAGATTTTAGTTTTGTGGATCAAGCATTTCAACATTCCAACTTCATGTCACACATAGAGTGCACGAAAACCCTGATGTGTCTATGGTGTGCAGGAGGAAAAGGCTGGCATGCCTAAATGTTGCAGATTTTTTACTGGTGTTGTAGCCTCTGTACTTGTGAATGTTTTCCCTAAAGAAAAAAAAAAAAGGATTTCACATCATGCCAAAAACCTGGTTTACAATTTCTGCCACTGCTACAGTGTGTCGCAGAAATGTGTGTAACAGTGAAATTAGGAAGAGCATCAGCTCTTCCAAGGGACCTGACCTACCGTAAAAACTGCAAACTTCTTTCTATGAAGGAGTCCTTTGTTGCACGCAGAAGGGGATCATTCATGAAGTAACTACTAGGCCAAACACTTCAAAGAGGCCTGAGGGAAAATTTCAGTGGGATTTTTGTCTGTGAGGAGACATAAGACTAAAGATTGATACTGGCCCTATTTTTCCTTTCTGTGAGAATGATTCCAGTTCTGCATCAGTTTCCAATATGCTGTAGTTGTTAATATTGCAGTAAAATATGTCAGTCTTTAAAGCTAGGCTTGTTTCTATACTATTCAGTAAGATGTCTGCCAAACTGTTTTACAGAACTTCCCTCTATCTACCCTTCTAAGGAGCACTCAATTCTGTCATTACGATATTGATGCAAAGAAAAGGCACATAAGAGATGCTGTCTGCAGTGAAAAACATCTGTTTCTGCCTTCCTCATACAAGTAGGTTTCTTACTATTTGTCATTACCCATTACAAATAGTCATTTTAAATGTATGTCACATTCAGCCCTGACTTCATCTCTACATAGGCATTTTTTTTTGCTCAAGAAGGGAGGAGGCATGGCAAGACCCCTCAGAGTTACTAAGACTCAACTAAAGCAATGAATTTCTCTTTGTTTGCTAGAAATCGCTATGGTGTGATGACAGAGGTCAACCAGACGCTGAAGCTTGAAGACACCCCAAAGATCAATAGCAAAAGTTTTGATGAAGGTATAGCTGCAACTCCCAATATTACAAATGCAGGGGCAAAATATAAATACAGGCCAAATGCAAGAACAATTTACATTTTTAAAAACAATTAACTAGTTAAAGATGCAGTTGAGGAGACTAAAACAATTTGCAATTTTTAATGGAATTTGATCACTTTAATTGGGAAAAAGAATGGAGCATAAAATGGGAAAACCTAAAGACTTTATTATGCAGCTTTTAGCTTCAGCCACCACGCATAAATAGTCCACGATTACTATATATTTGGTTCTGGAATGTAATTTCTTGACATGCAGTTATTATTCCTAGTCTCAGCATATGTTTCCTCAGACACATTAATTAAAAGTTGAAAAAGCAAACTGTGCTAGAGCAAAAAGTGTAAATTAAGGATTCGTTTTCACAGAAATTGTAAAGAGTTTATGCAAATAGATATTATTCTAGTTTTGGGGAGAAATAAATTTAAATTCCACTCCACTACTTTTAGAAACTGTTGCACTGTTAGAAGTTCAACAGTTATCATATAACATAATCTACAGAGCTTATATTTATACTGAATGTATGCAGAAAATAAAAATGAGCTTAGCTCCTTGATAAATGTGTAAAGAATGTTTTTGTTTGTTTGTTTTAATTGCTAGATTCTCTGGAAGAGAAAGGTCTTGCAATGGAAAGTACAGATACCAAATTCCCCAGGCAGGGGGATGCTGTTCTGAAAATCCTTCAGGAACTGCAGAAACTTACAGCCTCCCACCAGAACCAGCAGAGAGCTAGACTCTTTTACAGATTTGTTTCTGGACTTAGAACTTTGCATAACAGCAGTCTTGGCCCTCTTGTACCAAAGATGATGGAAATCTCAAGGTATGCTTTAACAGTTCGTTTTGCAAGTACACCACATGCCAATGCCATAGCAGATGCATTCTAAAGTTGATTTGCTGCATGTAGCTTTAAGTCAGAGGTTAATTAGATATAAAGAGTGTTCTTCAGGAAGATAAGTATCATTAGAATTATCTAGAGAAGTAAATACGGAAAAGAGCAAAGACCTGTGGATTTTTCATTTTCCCCATCAGAAATGCTCGGTT
>WAAF01012797.1:380524-420779 GCA_013400475.1 Tricholaema leucomelas
TGTTAATTGGAATCTGAACATTAAATACATGACAACAGTGTAAGAATTTCACAGAATCGTTCAGGTTGGAAAAGACCTCCAGTATCATTGAGTCCATCCATTAACCCTACTGTACAAAGTTCACCCTTAAACAATCTTTAAACACATCCAGGGTTGATGAGTCAACCACTTCCCTGGGCAGCCCATTCCAAAGCCTGATTTAAATAGGTCTGGAAGTTCCAGCCTTCTATGAAGAGCTCATATTGTTTTGATTCCTCCAGCAAATCTTCCAAACTTATCGGAGATGAACTGTAAATTAGGTTATAATACAGCCCAATACAGGGTTTTTCTCCCTACCACCCTCACAGAAGTATATGCCAGATGCAGTCCTGTATACATTAGTATAGCCAAAAATCTTTCATGCGATTTTGCTCAAGGGCAATGACTGTAGTTCCAAACTCTGGTTTATAGCAAAGAACACAGCTCTGATGGTGAGACTTTTGGAGGCAGGGAAGGATACAATTCTTTGGTCTGAGCCTGCTGTCCAATCTCCACTCCAACTTTTCTGTCCTGGCCTGGACATGACTCAAGTGACACATACTTTATATCCTTAGTCTGAGAGGAGCTAGAGCCTTGGTCTGGTTCAGTATATTGTATTACAATACTTAAAATTGTGAAGAAGTCTATTGTGGAGAAACAAAAGATATATCTCTGTAGTGACAGTACAGTTAGTCCTTTCTTGCTGTTCATACCTAATCATGTTATCAGTATAACTTGTAAAACTAAGAAGCTTCTTTTTGATAAGCAATCAATTTTATTCCAGTCACAAATAAGGATATTTTAACACCTTGATAAACTTGTCAAATGTTTATTTCAAACATAAAAATCTCAAGAATACAGATTTCATATAATTCAAACATGCAGCAATAAATTGCAAACAAGGATTTAATTGAAGTAATCTCTTTTCAGTTCCATCACAGTTCAGGCACTGACTCAGTGTGGAACTCCAGAGTGCTATAGTGCAGTCCTTCAAATTCTGAGAACTGGAAATGTCAATCCGCTTGTGGTGGACCTGGTCACTTATACACTGGGACTGCTGCCTTCTCCAACACCAAAAAGAATAAAGGAGATTCTTAACATGGCCCAGTATCAGCCAAGTAGAGCTTCTTTTTATGGCCTGAGTCATTCTGTTACTAAGTAAGTAAGGATAGCGTGCAACTGTACAAAATAATCTTGAGAGAACATTACGATGCTCAGAACAAATCCTAAAAGTAGTCACTTTTGGAAGATTGTTATAAATTTTTGTTAATTTCATCTTTGGGGAAAAAAACCTAAATGGATATTTACATTCTCCTCATTTTTCTGATGTATTTAATTCTTTAGGTTCTACAATGAGAAGATGATTGTGACAGAGGAAATAACAGATGTTGCAGACTTCATGGTGTCATTGCTTGGTGCTGATTGTTCTGGGGAAGATGAACTTACATACCTCACACTCCGGGTATTTTTATTTCCTTTTCTTCTTATACAAACTTAGTTTAAATGGTAATGTGTGTATTAGTCTGCTACTTCTGTTTATCATCTTTCTCTGGTTTTGTTGCTGACAGGCTATTGGAAACATGGGTGCAGTAATGGAGAAAGCTAAACCCAACCTGAAATCTTTTCTTAAGACGTGTATCAGAAATGAAGCTGCATCACTTTCAGTTCAGAAAGCAGCTATCCAGGCGTTCAGGAAAATGACTATTACTGAAGAGGTAAATTGGGTCACAAGAAGTAGCACAAACTGTCTTCAGTTCACCTTCACTCTTCATAGAAGTCATTGAATATGCAAAATCATTCCTCATTATTTGACATTTTTGTAGTCTCCCTTGTAACTGTCTCCAGCATTTTTAGAACACCTTTGCTTGGTTTAGTTTCTATGCACATATCTGAGAAGTTCTGCAGACTTCTGATTTAATGGGTGCTGCTCTTTTGAGATGCAGTTGTTTTCTCTAGATAGTCTCAGTTTAAATTGAATGTTTGGATCTGTTCCTGTTAGAATATCTTAAAAGGAATTATACTCATTAAAAGGTGCTTTTAAGAAATTACTCCAGATTTAAATGGATTCAATTAAGAAAAAATAATTTCCTTATTTCATAGTGGCCTTTTGTTGTTATTACTACTCATATGATTGGTTAGATTTATGTTTATATTGCAATGAGATTAAAGCACCTCCAACAGAATGGATGTCATTTTAAAGAGCAATTCAACTTAGCATAGTAAAACAGTTTCAATGGCAACAAGTTTCTACTCTCAGAGACATGCTCTTTTTTCCCAGACAAGGCTTAACAAGTCTGGATCCCGAAAAAAACAAGAGCTCACAGCCTCGAATGCAGCTGAGGATATCTTACTTTTTCTGCAGCAGATTAGGATCATCTTTTCCTAAATTGAATTACCTTTTTTCCAAAATCTGAGGATTTTTTTTCAGACCAGAATACTTCTGATTCTCAACAATCAAAAATCAGTATTCTAAACAAGAAAGTAGCATGCCAAATATAGAAGTAAATCAGCTTTAATAAAGCCATCATTTTTATGACACTTTTCTATAAAAATAAATTTTATCAGAATAGCTTCAATAGTTTTTTTTTTTTGGTCAGTTATAGAAATAATTTCTAGAAATAGTTATGCAGTCCTGAAGGAAATTACATCCTGAAAATCATCTTACCCTATATGTTCCCTAAAGAATTTAGCATTATCATGTACTAGCCAGCACATCGGTGCAAATTATTCTCTAATTATTTAGGACTATTCAGCACTTCTGAAAGCCTTCCAAGAAGGGGATGCACCAACAGACAAACGTCTAGCAGCTTACCTCATACTGATGAAAAATCCTTCCCCAAGTGATCTTGCAAAGATCTTGAGAGTCCTCACAAAGGAGCAGAACGAGCAAGTGAAAAGCTTTGTTGCCTCACACATTTCCAATATTCTTAACTCTGAAGAAGTAGGCATTGAAGAGTAAGTAAACTTAAGTTATATACTGGTCTCTTAGAAAGAACAAAATTCTGACCTTGATTACAGTGGTAGTTACTCATCAGTGCGTATTTTTGCCTCTAGTTTGTTTGTTTGCTTGCTTTTCTATTTTCTTTATTTGAACAAACATCAGCTGAGTAAATCTATGGCTTTGTCAGAGCAGTGACAGCTTACAGTCTTTCCCCTAAGACTTGTTCTTTACCATTAAGATGTGCAGAGAGCTAGCCGTTTACAATCACCTCAGTTGTATGAATGTCTGCCAAGTGACACACGGAATCCCTTAACTGGGACTAAATGAGGTCTTGGAATTCATACTAATTATATATGCATTTCAATCCTCTTTCCTAGTCTAAAACACCAAGTCGAAGAAGCTCTGAAAGGAAACCAAGTTCCAACAGCCAAAGATTTCAGAAAATTCTCACAGAACTATCAGATTTCCAAAAGAGTTTCTGTACCTGGAGCTGATCCCATCTCTGCCAAAGTAGAGGGAAATGTGGTATTTGATCCAAGCAGCTATGTTCCTAAAGAGACTATGCTAAAAACCACCCTGGATGTGTATGGATTTGGCCCAAGTGACATCTTTGAGGTACAATGATTATCAAAATCTTTTGCTCCTATTCATCTGTTTTCTTTCTCACTTCTGTTTTCTTATAACAACTTTCTGAATAATGTGTTGTTTTTACAAGCTTTGGGAGAAATCTAAAGATCACTGTGCTTGCTTACAAGGGGACTTTGATTTGATCTCAATGGGCTTTACAGCAAGTCATTTGTTATGTGATGTCACTTGCCAGTGACTGGATGGACGACCCTGTTAGAGTTATTAAAGGCCTTGGCTAGAGTAAAATGAACCCATCTGTAACAAATTGACTTCATGCTAATGAATCATTACTGGCACAGTGAGGTACTCATAGTAGTTTTGAACTGAGAGACAGCCTATATACAGGGGGGTTTTTTGACCTCACTGCAGAGATAAAATTAACTGTTCTGTATCTTCTATTAAGAATAACAGACTTGTAGGATGCATACTGTTTGTTTGTTCCCCAGAAAGTCTGTTGTAAAGCTCCAAAGAACTGGGGAAACTGTCTCAGTTTTTGCTTGTCCTGTTCATTTTAGCTTGGTCTAGATGGAAAGGGGTTTGAACCAACACTGGAAGCTCTGTTTGGAGAGAAGGGTTTTTTCCCAGATGCTGCAAGCAAGGCCTTGTACTGGGTTGACGGAAGAGTGCCAGAGCCAATTTCCAAGGTGCTGTTTGACTATTTTGGCTACTCCCCAGATGCCAAGCAGGATCAGGTACAGCTTGAAAACATTCTTTGCACGGCATTCCTAGCTTTACACAATAATTACAACACTTCTCTTTTTATTGTACATGAGCATTCTCCTCTTCTGGTAATCTAAAATAGAAATAATTGATTACATTTAACAATGTTTTTCCTTATTCTATGAGGGAACAGCTTCTGGAGACAAATCTGTGAGAAGCACATGTGCAGACTAACTGACATTCACTAAGTAGCTGTTCTGGATGTAACTGTTCTAGGTATATGATCTAATGTATTTCTCATTAATCTGCTTTACTGTTCTGACTAAATTTTCAGGACATCATGAAAGGAATAATGCTGAACCTTGAAAAACTGATAAAAGAACTGGGCAAAAAGGAAGCTCCTGAAGGAAGAGCATATCTGAGAATCCTGGGAGAAGAACTTGGGTACATGAAACTCAATGATTTCAAATTACTGGGAAGCATGATATTAAAGAGTGCTAAAATTCTTCAGAGTGTTCCTGAAATGGTATGTTTCAGATGCACCAATGTGCAATATTAATAAGAGTTTCTATCTACACATTTTTTTTAATATTTATATTGTGTTTATCTCTTATGTAAAGAATGAGTATTTGATAGCAGCATGAAAATAGAATTATTTGAAATGAAATCTGGGTTGAGGCAATCCCAAGCACAAATCCAGGCTGGGCAGTGCCTGGCTGGAGAGTAACCCTAAGGAGAGAGACTTGGGGGTGCTGGTGGACGAAAAGCTCAGCATGAGCCAGCAGTGTGCACTTGAGCCCAGAAAGCCAACGAGATCCTGGGCTGCATTAGGAGAAGTGTAGCCAGCAGTTGGAGGGAGGTGATTCTCCCCCTCTACTCTGCTCTGCTGAGACCCCACCTGGAATACTGCATCCTATACAAGAGGGATGTGGAGATACTGGAACATGTCCAGAGAAGGGCCACAAGGGCTGGAGCACCTCTCCTATGAGGATAGACTGAAAGAGTTGGGACTATTCAGTCTGGAGAAGAGGAGGCTCCGAGGTGTCCTTCTAGTGGCCTTCCAGTATCTGAAGGGGGCCTACAAAAGAGCTGGTGAGGGACTTTTTAGGATATCAGGGAGTGAGAGGACTAGGGGGAATGGAGCAAAGCTGGAGGTGGAGACATTCAGACTGGATGTGAGGAGGAAGTTCTTCATAATGAGAGTGGTGAGAGCCTGGAATGGGTTGCCCAGGGAGGAAGCTGAGGCTCCATCCCTGGAGGTGTTTAAGGCCAGGATGAATGAGACTCTGGCCAACCTGATATAGGATAGGGTGTCCCTGCCCATGGCAGGGAGGTTGGAAGTAGATGATCATTGTGGTCCCTTCCAACCCTGACTGATTCTGTGATTCTATGAAGTATCCAGGTTTAGTCTGAGGGACTCGGAGAAACCCATGAAGATTCCTCAATAACCAAGTAGAGTCCTCCTGGAAGGTGGTGATAAGAAGGGAAAAGGGAAAGCTTAGAACTTATTGTATGATACTGGAGTAGTGGCCAGTGTCTCAGTGTTGGCCATTATGTTATACTTCTAATTTTTAATAATGAAAATGTATATTAATATTGAGTAATAATTTATCATGCTAAAAAGAGGATGTGGTACAGTGTTTCTTTCACTGAAGTAAAATATTTCTTTGCCATTGACTTTGGGAAGACAGAATATTACATCATCTAAAGTAAATCACCTTTGTATGTATATGTAACATTCTGTATTCGTTTAAAGTAGAGATTTAGATAAACAATCTTTAGTCAATTTTTTAAAGCAAGAAATCTGTAGAAATCAGATTCTGCACTCTACATGAATGTAACTTTTAGATTATACAGTTTCAATAATTCCGTGATCAATTCAAGTGCAAAATGTACATAACCAAAGTGAACATTTGTTGGTATTCATTTCCTTGTTTGATTCACAGATTGCACAGGCTATCTCAAAAGGTGTTGACAGCGATTTATTTGTCCACTACCTGTTCATGGACAATGAGTTTGAGCTCCCATCTGGAGCAGGTTTGCAACTGAAGTTTGCCTTATCTGGAATAGCAACACCTGGGGCCAAAGTAGCTATGAAGATTCATCAAAAAAGCGTAAGCCATCTATAATTTGTCTCCTCCTAATAATCTACAATCTCATTTAAGGGCAAAACTGCTACAGTAAAATAATTTTTTTAACGCCTTTGAAATGAAAAAAAAAAAAGCTTACTTGTTAGAGGTCTTCAGCTAACTTGTGGGTGACATTTATTTAGAATAGAATAGAATCAATCAGGTTGGAAGAGACCTCCAAGATCATCCAGTCCAACCTATCACCCAGCCCTATCCAGTCTTTATGTTAAATTAAGAAGCAATAGATATATTAAACTAAGTACGAGACAAAATCAGATTTATGAATTAAAAGTATTTTAATCTCTCTGTCAAAAATAATCCCTTCCACCTGTTTATTTCTCTCTTTCTTCTCTCAAATGAGAGTAGTACACAAGCTACAGCCTGGGAATTTCCTTTTCAAAATAGATATTCAGTAAAGGCTTTTAATGAAGCCAACTCAAAGTGGAAGTGTTGATAATTGAAAAGTGACCTATATGGAACTTTTTAATATGAAAGGAAAAAAATGTAAATTGTAACAATTAAAGAACATGTGACACAATGATCCTGGTTTTTTTTAATAGCTAGTATTAGAGTATTAGAACTGTTTTGCTCTAATTTAGTCAATATTTTGTATAAATTGCTCAATATTTTCACTTCACCTCAAATTTTCCATCATATAATGATTTATATTAAAAACATTTTGTTTTAATCATGCTTACATTTAATACTGGTTGCCTTTTAATTACCTTTAGTTATTTTCTCCAGATTTTTACATTCTGCTCCTTCTTTTTGTAATTGCCAAGCCAAAAGCTTGAGAATAACATGTTTTCTGTGTAGAGAAATTCAAATCTTGGATCTGTTTCCCTTTTGTCAAATACTTTGTTCATTGTTTTTGAAAATTGTCTTTTTTTTTTCCCAATCAAAAACTGAGTCTTGTCTTCAGATTGAATGTAACATTCAAATAGCTCCAGGTAGAAAATCTTTCTGAAGCATGAGTATTTTTACATTAAAGTAGGTATGATTCCATGGTGTTGTCACCTTGCTGTATATGTTACATTACAGCTTCCACTAATGTCCCTCTGCTTGTGTGACTTTGGAATCAAATTGTTTGATTAGCAAAATCAGATTATATAAAGTATACTTTCGGATTATCAAGAATATTACCTCTGTTTTATAAAACCAGTAAGAAGTGTATTGGGTAAATAAAGACACCTTTTTTTTTCATGTATTGAATAGATGCAAGCAGAGGTCATTGCTAAACCTTCGATAGCAATTGAGTTTGTAACACACCTGGGAATAGACGTGCCTGAGTTTGCTAGAAGTGGTGTGGAGGTGAATTCTAATATATTCCATGAGTCTGGAATTGAAGCATATATTGCTATGAAAGCTGGACAACTGAAATTCACCATTCCTGCTCCAAAGACTCCAACAAAGCTCCTCAGTATCAGGTAATGAGAAATTAATGAGAACTTTCAAGGGAGTGTTGACCTATCGTGTGCCCATCGGTATGTTGCATCTCTGCCTTGATGTCCAGATGAATCATGGGCCCACCGAGCTAGGAACAGTTCACCTCGGTGTTTCCAGTCAAGGTCAAGATCAGAGTTTGTATCAACTTGAGAAATCTTAGCAGCTTGGTCTGCCTGCTGGTTGTGTTGGCGTTTCTCAGTGGCTCTGCTCTTGGGCATGTGTGCGTCTACGTGCCGCACCTTCACTGGAATTCTCTCCAGTTGTGCATCAATGTCCTGCCATAGATCAGCACACCAAATAGGCTTTCCTTTCCTCTGCCAACCATGCTTTTTCCAGTCCTTTAACCAACCACATAGAGCATTGGCTACCATCCATGAGTCGGTGTAGAGGTAAAGGATAGGCCAATTTTCACATTCAGCCACATCAAGAGCAAGTTGGACAGCTTTTACCTCAGCGAGACTGTGAGGGAAGTAGACATCACCATTGTTTTCATTTCATAGCCTATTATCTAGTCCTTCTCACCGAAACATTCTAGCTAGCTTCAAACTAGCACAATAAAATAAAGGATGTGGTGGTTTGGATGTCTCCCACCCCCCACACTTTAGAAATCACCCAGACTAGACTCAGCCGGCTCTGGAAATTTGAGTGAAGCTTATATTTACAGCTGGCACAAGTTACAAGCAGATATTTCCAGTAAATACAGCTATATACAGAAATATACAAGGTGAAAGAAGTTATACAGAAACACAACAGCTCTCCCAGAAACCTGAGTCCCCAGGAGGGGCTCTCAACCACCCCCTCACCTTCCCCCTACCCCTCTCAACCTTACCCCAGTCCCAAGGAAGAATGGAGGTTCGGCCAGGGGGATTAAGAAGCAAAGGTGAATCAGCCAAAAAGCAAATGGAGGGTGAGGTTAGAGAGCAAGATGGAGTTCAGCCAGCAGCCCCAGCTCCCCAGCAGGCAAAGAGCCGAGAGCAAAGTCCAGAGCCCAAGTGCCAAGTGAAGTGACCTTATCTCTGTTTTGCTTTTAATTCTAATACATCTCAGTGAGACTGAGGGAAGTAGACATCACCATTGTTTTCATTTCATAGCCTATTATCTAGTCCTTCTTACCAAAACATTCTAGCTAGCTTCAAACTAGCACATTCCCTTATCCTTTTGGGGTTTATTGTAATGCAATTAAAATGCTAGGGCAAGCACAGAGAAATTTTCAGTTCAGAAAGATTCCAGGCATTGTAAAACTGCGATAGCTTTGTTTGTAAGATAAACAAATATCCCAGTTACATTGCAAGTGGGAATTATATCTCATAGGTTCTTTAAACTGTCACTATTTTCTGGAATTTGCATCAAGACTTACAATTTCTGATATTTTGTTTTCTTTCATAGGAAATTCTTATAATAGCAATGCATACTTTTTATTTCATTTAAATTACCTACTTACATCGATTTTAGAGAGGGTAAATGGCTCAAGACACAAAATTATAGTTATCAATAATAACATTTACAATAATAAACCACTTGATTATTTAACCCCTAAATGTTATTTCATTAAGCCCTTACCTTAATAAGTTACTTTTATTCACAAATAAATGTTCTGTTATTAACAGGACAATGTCTGAGCACCTGTCCTGGGAATAAATAGAATAGAATAGAATAGAATAGAATAGAATAGAATAGAATAGAATAGAATAGAATAGAATCAACCAGGTTGGAAGAGACCTCCAAGATCATCCAGTCCAACCTAGCAGCCAGCCCTATCCAGTCAACCAGACCATAGTACTAAGTGCCTCATCCAGTCTTTTCCTGAACACCTCCAGGGACGGTGACTCCACCACCTCCCTGGGCAGCCCATTCCAATGCCAATCACTCTCTCTGTGAAGAACTTCCTCCTAACATCCAGCCTATACTTCCCTCGGCACAACTTGAGACTGTGTCCCCTTGTTCTGTTGCTGGTTGTCTGGGAGAAGAGACCAACCCCCACCTGGCTACAGCCTCCCTTCAGGTAGTTGTAGACAGCAATGAGGTCACCCCTGAGCCTCCTCTTTTTTCTGTTCCAGCAATACACTACATCTGGTGTCGCCAGCCAAAACTGAAGAGATTCCACCTCTGATTGACAACCAAGAAACCTGGACTTCTTGCAAGCCTTTCATTGTTGGTCTAAATTTCTGCACCAAATATCTGTATTCCAATGCCAGTGCCGCAGAGGCAGCTCCATATTTTCCCTTGACTGGAGAATCTAGGTAAGTCATAGCAGCCTTTAGCCATGTTTATTTTATGGTGACTAACTTTCCCTCTTAGGGCTTAACAACTGCAGTACCCTCTTACTTAAAGCTTACCTTGAAAAACAGACTAGCAAGAGCAGCTATTGAGAGCTGTGTGATTTCTTCTGTTTGTGATCATGGTAAAAGTAGTTATCTACAAATAGTTATTTGTAAGAATCTTACTTGTCTCTTCTTTAGATTTGAAGTTGAACTGGTGTCCACAGGAGAAGCGAAGGAGTACTCGGCAAGTGCAAACTATGATCTGCAGAGAAAAGGAAATGATCTGATAGACACCTTAAAGTTTGCTGTCCAGGCAGAAGGTAAGAGTCTGAAAACCCAGTATGATTTAGTTAAATTTTGAACTGTTTCATTTAATGGGGAAAAGTTTTCTGTGAATAAACCATGACAGAATTATTTACAGTATAAAAGAGAACAACTTTATCACGTCCAAACATGATAAAACTTTAACTCCATTTAGAATAGAATAAAATCAACCAGGTTGGAAGGGACCTCCAAGATCATCCAGGCCAACCTAGCACCCAGCCCTGTCCAGTCAACTAAAGCATGGCACTAAGTGCCTCATCCAGTCTTTTCCTGAACACCCCCAGGGACGGTGACTCCACCACCTCCCTGGGCAGCCCATTCCAATGGCAAATCACTCTCTCTGTGAAGAACTTCCTCCTAACATCCAGCCTATACTTCCCCTGGCACAACTTGAGGCTCTGTCCCCTTGTTCTGTTGCTGGTTGCCTGGGAGAAGAGACCAACCCCCACCTGGCTACAACCTCCCTTCAGGTAGTTGTAGACAGCAATGAGGTCAGCCCTGAGCCTCCTCTTCTCCAGGCTAAACAACCCCAGCTCCCTCAGCCTCTCCTCATAGGGTTTCATTCCATATATGCAATCCTAGTGCAAGATTTCCATGATCAACAGCTGATTTTCCATCTCAAAAATGATTCCCCATGATTGAAATAAAAGTGCAATATTGGTGAATGGAAGGAAGGAAGAAGTTGATGAGCAATATATGAGGAAAGGAAAAATACTGCTTTTGATAAAATGTGGAAGTAAAACATACAAATTGAGGAGAACTGCATGAGCAGCAAATTGTTCAGAGGGAGAGTCTGTGGAATAACAAGTTTACGTAACAAAAGCAGTGACGGGTCCAGTGGATCAGCCCATGGTGTACATAGTAGATGAGGAAAAAAAGAAATTTCCTAGTTTCTGGCTCAAATTCATCAAAGATTGCATCAGATCTTCAGAGGGAAATAATTTCCAGTAAATCCTTTTTTATTTTCCATTTATGAAAAGTCCAAACAGATTCCATAGTTACAAATAACCAACGTACATTGTGTTTTCCAGGTGTAAATCAGCACGAGGCCACACTGACCCTCAGGTACAACAGAGACAGAAAGATTCTGACCAGTGATGTCCACATTCCAGATATTGATGTTGACTTTGGTACAAACTTCAGAATTACTGATGAGTCCATTCCTGGGAAGAAGGCATACACCTTCGTCTTAGAGTTGAACAACAAGAAGATTTCTGAAGTTACTCTTACTGGCCAGATAAGGTAACTATGGGAACCACTTGGGCTTTTATAGATATCTTTGATTAAGCTAGCGGAAGGTTTTATTGAAGACAGAAAACTCTGGGATATTTTATCTCATTTTGGAGAAACTGCTTATGTAGAGAGTCATGTAAACTTTCCATTCAAAACTTCTTTGAAAATCCTGGAAGTATTTCATGTGCAATCTAGCAAATAAATACGTCCAGTACTCCAACTGATCTTTCCTACTATGCATGTGTGTGTGTATATATATAATTTGTATTGCAAGTTCTTTGAGCTAATTCTTCCATTTGTGCACAGACATGACTACAAAAATGGCATTGTGCTAGTGTTATTGCAGGTGTGATAATCCCAGATATAAACAAGGGTGAGTTTGTTCAGAGAGGTCTACTTTTTTACTAAGTGTGTTTGACTCTGAAAAAAGTTACTACATCTCCCCGTGAAGAAATCTAATGGCACTCAACAAGCGACACAACCAAAAATAACTGAGAGCTTCCTGTAAAAATTCCCACGCTTCGCAATGAGAATATTTCCGGGAACATCTACAGGGGAGCTAACAAAAATGTTCAGCCTGCCAGGGTTTCTAAAATTGTCTGCCTCACAAGCCCGTAGCGAAATGAGCTGATCACATTCTTTAATAAACCTCAATCTTCCATGGAATTCTGTGATCTTGATGGTGCCCCAGGGAGTCTTTGTCTTTTCTGTTCATGCAGAATTGTCTCTGATATCAGTAGGAGCTTTGGACAGATGTCAGGGACCTCAATTCCCTTTCATTTACCCTAGCATAATATTAGGAGTTTGCTCAAGTCAATAAAGTTACAGAGATATAAAATAAATGTGAATAAAGGAAAATGAAACCCAGTGGCATAATATATTTCATCAAGTGCTTTGTTTCTATGTGATTCATGGCCACAGTCTATATCCTTAACAAAGAATTCAACTGGAGTAGAGTTCAAAACTTGTCTCAAGTACAACTTTAGCAAGACACGTACAGATTTCTATCCTTTTTAGGATTATGAAATAAATATGGAACTATTGTTGTGTGTATCTGTCCAGTGGCAATGTAATAATTTAGCACAGATTTCCCAAAGTAACTAGCAGAAACTGAAAGCATTCAGAGAGTTGGTCCAGACTTTACATGTTTTTAACAATCTGTTTTTTTAACACCAATTGTGCCTTTACTATAGATTTACATGTTGAAAGTACTCCTGAAACATAAGTGGAAAAGCAGAGCGAAAGGGTTTGTGTTCACTTTTGCTTTTCACTTGTCATAGATATGCTGGAATGGAAGAAGCATTGTTGAGAGGCTCCATTTCTGTTCCTCGCCTGCATACTGAACTTAGAACTGAAGCGCTGCTTAATTATTCACCAACTAAAGGATACCTTCAGCTGAGCTCCGCTGCAACAACTCATGGAAACTCCATTTCAGAAAGAGTTCTCTTCAGATATGGTAAGGACAAAAGGATGATCCATGTATACAATCTATAAATGTAAGCATCTTGTTGTATTAATGTATAGTATATTCCTAACAGCATAAGAATATTATTAATTTCACCCCTTTCTTTTACATTTGTGTTTTTTCAGATTCTGAGAAAGTTGAACTAGAGTGGAATTCAGGTGCCACTGCTGCTGCAAAAAAATTGTCTTCTGGTTTCCCAGTTGACTTTTCAGACTATCCAGAAATTTTACAGAAGCATGCCAGTGAACTGCTGGATCAGAAAGTGGCTCATACAGACATGACACTGCGACATATTGCATCACAATTTATCGTGGTATGTTTCAACCTACAATAGATATTACAGCTCGACCGCTTAGCCCTGGTGAATTCTTGCCTCCCCCAGGGGAGTCAAAATGGGAAGTACTTGTAAAAGCACTCACCAGAATAAATAAATTGAAATGTATAGTTCCATTTTTTATCTAACTAGTCACTTTATCAGGTGCCATGGCGCCATTGTATGGACAGTTAGACTAACTTACTGGGAAGCTCTAAAACTTACTTACTTTGAAAAACTTGTCTCCTCATTACAGGCAACCAACACCTGGCTACAAAAGGCATCAAAAGATGTCCCCTATGCCCAGACTGTGCAAGACAAACTAAGTGGACTGCAAGAATTCAACATTCAGAACATGAACCTGCCTGTTATCACCATTCCAGAAGAAATTTTCCTGAAAAGGTAGGAAAATCAGGATAGTCACTTAGGAAACTGAAAATAATTGGGTTTTTTTGTATTTTTATGTTCTTCTGTTTTGCTTTCTTTTATAAAATAGAGAATTGGTGTAAACATTAGTATATGATAAGAATCGTAACAAAAAATATTAAGACCAGAGAGATTAAATTATATGGAGAAAATGATGCATGTCTTTAATACAGAGTTTACTGTGTTCAATCCTACAGTATATGAATATATTCTTGAATATTGTATTATGTAGGAATGAGAACTGAACCAAAATACTGCATTCAGCAATCTATATTGTAAACTATAGAACTAATGAAACCAGGTTTCCCATCCTGAGCTGCTACAGATCCTTTGTCTTTCGCCATAACCCTAATGCCTCTACTTCTTCCTGTGCAGTCCTGTTGGACAGTTCTTCCCATTCTCCTATACATGCAAAATAAAAGGCTTTGACAAGCAAAGTGAGAGACTGAAAGGCAGATAAGCAGTATAATTCTTCTCTTTTTTTTGCTAGCAAATAATGCTGTAAGTCAGCCAGAATCAATCCAGACTTTAAAATGCTCATGCACCTGCCAGGGTTTACTTTCATTACAGTTCCCAGCACATATTGTTGCTGCCATTGCTGGTCTGCACATGTATTAGAATTAAAGGAAAATTGTTGCTTGTTAATATCTTCAGAATACACCCACAGCAACCACTGTGATAGACAGAAACCAAGTCTGTACTAGTTGTCCCATGTGCTAGGGAAATATTGATGTCTGAAATTAATGTAAAGGACAACAGAAGCTACTGTAAGATTGGATTACAGAAACTGATGGAGAACAGACTTGCATTTTCTCTCCCTTTAGCACTGTTTTTTCCATCTTTTTCAGTCTTTTTTTCTTCCAGCTTTCACTGTACTGGTATGAAACTGTAGGTTAGTGACTGTATGTTAGTGACACACATCTCTATTGCTTTCCAAGCTACGTATAAGCAAGGGAAAATAATGTTTCTTCTGTTTGTTCTTATCAGAATTGCACATTACAATTAGAATAACAGGAATTTCTACTGCTGTGTGATGTTGCTATTTGAACCATTTTACGTAAGGGAACAAATTTCAAAAGTGTTTCCTTAATTTTAAGATGTAGCTCTAAGAGTAAAAGAGAAGATTTTGTAATATGAAAGACCAGACAGGCAAACAAGAACAGAATTTTTGCCAGCTTATTGTTCATGCACCAATTAAGGCCAAGTTTCCTCCTGTTTCTCATTTACATAATTACACTTTTTCCCCACAAACTTTTCAGCTGACAAACCATTCTTTCCAATCCTGCTCAAATGGTTAGATTTTTATTTATTTTTATTCAGAATTAAATAAATAATGAATATTTGAATGAAACTTTTAAAATACTTCTCATCAAAAAGATAAATTCTATGTAATTTGTGTTCTTATATTGTAGTGGGGCTGGCATTGGTCTCTTCTCCCATGTAACTAGCAATAAGATAAGAGGAAATAGGTTTGACTTGTGCCGGGGGAAGTTTAGATTGGACATTAGGAAAAACATCTTCACCGAGAGAGTGGTGAGGCATTGGAACAGGATGCCCAGGGAAGCGGTGAAGTTGCCATCCCTGGAGGTGTTTAAGAAGCACATACGTGTGGATATAATTTAGTGGTCCTGGTAATTGGGTTATGGTTGGACTCAGTAATCTTAAAGGTCTTTTCCAACCTTAATGATTCTGTGATTCTGTAGTGCTAGTAAATCTTGTCATGCGTTTCTGTAAGAATCCATTAGCTTTTCTAAGAATGTAATTGCTTTTTGCTGGTACTTAGCATGCCCCACTAAACAAGTGTAGCAGTGTTTTTGGAGGATTTTTTCCCCCTATATATTGGCTATTTTAATTCACATTCCTCCATTTTGAGGATCATTTTCATGCTGATACATCTTGTCATTAATGTTCAGAAAGCAGATTTGGATCCTCAGAGTAGAAATTAAGATTCACAATGTTGTGCATTTAACCCCCTGAATGACACTTTCCACCTGTGAGCTGAAGTTAGTTAAGGTCTGAGCAAAGAGTTAGGAGTCTTTGAATTCTAACGCAAGGCCTTACAGAAAGAATGTGTTTCTTTACTACTTGACCTATCAGTTTCCCTGGCTACAAAATAAGAGGGAAAAACATTGTCTCAATTCACCAATCCTGATAGAGGAGCACTTAAAAAATTATAATAACAAGCAATTTATTT
Source organism: Tricholaema leucomelas (assembly GCA_013400475.1). Taxonomy (NCBI): domain Eukaryota; kingdom Metazoa; phylum Chordata; class Aves; order Piciformes; family Lybiidae; genus Tricholaema lacrymosa; species Tricholaema leucomelas. The sequence goes on from WAAF01012797.1 coordinate 396,562, forward strand.
CTGAGCCAAAAGTTAAAACATTGATATAAGCTCAGTGTCATGGGAACAGTAGGAAACATGGGAATTTCTGTATGTGCTTCTTGAGCTTACAGTTGCTAATACTCACTTCTGTTTTTTTTCTAGTGCTGGCCGGGTCAGATACAGATTAAATAAGGACAGCTTTCTCATTAATATCCCATTGCCATTTGGTGGAAGATCATCTCATGACATGAGGGTGCCACAGACTGTTAAAACACCTCCTCTGGTAATGGAGTCAGTGGGAATAAGTGTGCCGTCTCAAGAATTCAGAATCCCGACATTCACTGTTCCAGAATCCTATCCTCTCCGAGTGCCTTTATTTGGAACTCTAGAGTTTTCCGTTAATGTGTACAGCAACTATTACAACTGGACAACAGAATACACATTGGCTAATACCAGCACAGAGAAAGCATCCAGCATAAGAACTACTTATACCACAAATGCTGATTCTGTTTTTGAGCTGCTTTCCTACAGTGTGGAAGGTAACAATGTATGCGAATGCTGTGACGTTGGCAAAAAGTGTTTTAATTCCTCTGTTTCCTGTGTATCAAACACAGTGCATTCATTTTCCTTTTGAAAGAAAGGTGTTGTATAATCTGAAATCACTTTTGTCTTGTTTTTAAAGCTGTTACATGATACCATTTATTCAGGCCCTAAAGGCAAAATCAGTATTTTTAATTTATATTACTTCTATATATTTGTATACTGCCATAACTACGTAACAGTTGTCCTGAACTTAAACAGTCTGCGTCATAAGACCAGTATTTTAAAGTTAGTGCCTCTAAAATTGCAATTTGAGTTCTCAAACTGCAAAAGGACAAGCTAACTTCAGTCTTGTTCTACACTCCCCATTCTAAAGGAAGTATGATAAAGAAAGCATTAAACTCAAGAAAATTAGATACTTGAGAGTCTGTCATCTTAATATAAGTTTTAGTAATGACTGTAGTTTATGTAGTTTATTTAGTAGAGTAGGATAAAGATTTAGCTTATTCACAGTTCAAAACATTACCCCAAATACCAAAACAGTAACATTTTTCATGTAAATATTTTAATGTAAATATTCAGGATTTACCAAAACATTTTGGCCTTTAAAGTAAAATGCAGTAACTGCAATTCAAACAGTAGCATGAAAGTTTAGTGACATCTTTTGTCTCCTTTCTCCTATTTCAGGTTCTGGAGAAGCATCATATGGTAGAATTGGATTCACCTGTGCATACGAAAATCACCTGAAGCACAGACTCTTAACATCGGATTTTAAACTGGCCAGGACAAAGAGTCATGAAGCTAGTCCAGTTACAAACAACACCATATTACTTACAGCATCCAGTACTCTTGGTGCTCAGCTTTCATTTTCTGGTGATATTGTTTGTGAAAAGGCAAATAATGTGAATATCAATAACGTTAAGATGGAGGGACAGCTGGAAGTGGCTTCTGTCTTTGCAAGAAGCATTTACACTCTATCAAGCTCATACAATGAGAAGAGACAGGTTTTGGAAGGAAAATCAAATCTGAAGTTGGATTCTTCTTACCTTCAGGCTACCAATCAGATATCTGGCAGATATGGTGATGATTCATTTTCTGTTACTTCCAACTCTGATGTACAAAATGGACTACTGAAGAACACAGCATCACTGAAGTATGAAAAGCGCCAGCTGAAAATTACATCTGAAACAAATGGCAGATATCAACATATTGCAGGTGTCAATAAGCTTGAATTAATTTTGTCAAAGAAGCTGGCAGCACTTCGATCTGAGTGCCAAGCCTCATACAAGCAAACCCAGTACTATGCCTTGTTTGCAGGTTCTCTCAATTCCCAGGATCTTGTATTCAACACTGATATCTCTGTGACTGATCAAAGGAATCGACTTGCACATAAATCATCACTCAATGTCAATCAATATGGTCTAGCGAGCAGTGCAACCACAAATGTGCAGTTCAGTCCCTTGACAATGCAGTGTGAAGTGAATGCCAAACTTGATACCGCTGGAGGCTCCGTGTCACTATCCTCTTCTGGGCGCTATGGTAAAAACAGCGCAAAATTTAACCTAGGCGGAAGACTGAGTCTATCAGAAATAACACTGGGAAGTGAATATCAGAGTACAGTCCTAGGTGTGGACAACAAGCATATTTTAAATTTCAGAGTTAATAGAGAAGGACTCAAGTTTTCAAATAATTTGCAAGGATCATTCAAAGAGATGAAGTTGGATTATACAAATGACTTGAATATTCCTGGCTTATCTTTAACATTTGCTTCAAAGTTAGACAACAGCTTCGGCTTTGACAAGTTCCACAAGCATGTTTTTGACCTACAACTGCAGCCTACCTCACTTACAGCTAAACTGAGCAATAATATTAAATACACTAAAGCAGAAGTTTCCAACAAAGCAGAACTGCTTCTCGAGCTTCTGAAGCTGAACTTTGGTGGCAATGTCAGAGGAGCCTATGGAGCAGATGAAATAAGGCATACCTACACCATTACATTCGCTGATCTTACTGCAAACTTTAAAACAGATACAGTCGCAAATATTCAAGGTGCAGCAGTGAGTCACAGGGTTAATCTGAATGTGGCAGGACTTGCTTCCTCACTTACTATGAACACAAACTGTGATTCCAAATTTCTCCATTTCACCAATGTCGTGCGTTCCACGATGGTCCCGTTTACTATCACTACCGATGTACATACCAACGGTAATGGAAAGCTGATTGCTATGGGTGAGCACACAGGTGACCTTTACAGCAAATTCCTGCTTAAAGCAGAGCCTCTAGCTTTCACTTTCTCCCATGATTACAGAGGATCTAGCAGTCATAGCTTGAAGTCTAGAGGAAGATACACTACCCTGCTTGATAACAAAGTTCATATGCTCTTTACTCCATCAGAACAGTCAAGTGCTTGGAGATTCAAAAGTCAGATAAACAATAATGTATATTCACAAGATCTCAGTGCTTACAATGATGCAGAAAAAGCTGGTGTGGAGCTTAGTGGAAGAGCTTTAGCAGATCTCTCTGTAATGGATAAATCAATCATACTGCCATTTACATCTGAAGAAGTTAATTTAATTGACATATTTGGCCTCAGGAGCAGTGTGTCAGAGCCTCAAGAGTTCAGCATCTCTGGCTCTGTGAAGTATGACAAAAATAAAGATATGCATGTTATTAACCTGCCGTTCTTGGAACATTTGCCAGTTTACTTTGAACAAATCAGAGGCACCATTCTATCCACACTGCAGGCCATACAAAGTTACCTGAAAAAGATTAACATAGACCAACATATGAGAAAATACAAGTCAGCTTTGGATAAACTCCCCCAGCACATTAATGATTATGTGGATAAAATAGATATGAAAGGCAGAGTTAGAAGCATGAAAAATAATTTGGTTGCTTTCACAAAGGACTACAGAATAACATCTGATGATCTCCAAATTATGCTGGAAAAAATCATGGACAATCTTCAAGAAATACTATTTCAGCTGCAGGTCTATCTGACCAAAATTGAGCAATATATCAAGGATCATTATGAGAAGTATGACATTAAAGCTCTCATTGCACAGCTTCTTGACCAAATAGCTGAAACAGTGGCAGCTTTAGATAACAAATATAAGATAAGAATGACTGTAGTTGACACTATTCAAAAATTGCAATTCTTTTTCCGCCAGTTTCACCCTACCAAAATTGGAAGCAGTACTTTGGCTTGGATTAAAAATATAGATGATGAATACCGGATTACAACTAGGATGCAGGAAAATCTAGAAGAACTCAAGATTCAGATTCAGAATATTGATGTCAGGAGCACTGCAGAAAATTTGAAACAGCTGATTAAAAGCTTTGATGCTAAAGAAGTTATAGAAAACTTGAAGCGTTCATTACCAATTAAAAAAATTAGAGAGGCTCTTGAACAAATCAAAGACTTTATTCTGAACTGGATGGAGGAATATGAAGTGTCTGAGAAGATTAGCGCTCTTCGAAGTCGTGTGCACAAACTGATTGTAAAATACGAAGTTGATAAGCAGGCACATTATTTAATGGACAGAATGATAGAGCTGCTTAACCAGTACAGAATAAAAGAAACTGCCCAGAAACTGACCATCTACCTAAGGAATATTGATATGAAAGCATGCTTCGATAAAGTCATTGCTTTTATTGATGATGCTGTGAAGAAAGTGCAAAACTTTGATTATGAAATGATGATAAAGGAAGTCAACGTGTTCCTTGACACGATTATTAAAATGCTCAAATCTTTTGACTATAACCAGTTTGTTGATGACACAAATAAAAAAATCCGAGCAGTGACCCACAAAATAAACGAAGAACTCAGAGATCTAGAACTTCCACAGAAAGCAGAAGCACTGAAGCAATATATGAGAGATTTTAGAGCTGTAATTTCAAAATACGTGGAACAACTGAAGGAGACCAAGCTTGCTGCAATAATTACCTGGTTCAGGGAGCTGATAAACTCGACAACATTTGCAAATTTTAAAGCCAAGGTAAATGAATATCTGGAAGACCTGCGAGAGAGGATTTCTGAAATGGATATTTCCCAGGAATTCCAATGGTTTCTTCAGAAGATAAGCCAGTTCTATAACTCTGTTGTCATACACATTTCAGACCAGTGGAACATAGCTTTTAAGAAAATCATTGCTTTGGCTGAAGAGTATGATCTAAAAAATTGGGCTGAAAATATAAACCAGTTTGTTGAAACAGGATTTAAAGTCCCTGAAATCTCAACTGTTATAGTCACTATACCTGCATTTGAGGTTAGTCTCCGAAGTCTTCGGGAAGCAACGTTTCGAACACCAGACTTCATTGTTCCACTGACTGATTTGCATATCCCCTCCTATGAGATAAATATTAAGAAACTTAAGGACATGAAAATCCCAGTGAAATTTACTACCCCAAAATTCACAGTTCTAAATACCTTTGAAATTCCTTCCTGGACAATCGACTTGAACGAGATTAAACGTCAGATAGTGGCAACAATAGACAAAGTCATTTCTGGTGAATTCCAGTTGCCAGCAATTAGTTTGTATTTTAAAGATCTGAAGATGAAAGATATGCCTTTTGCTGATATTTCATTTCCAGAAATACAAATGCCTCAGTTTCAAATACCAGAACTGTTGGTTCCAAAGCTAGATCTAAATGACCTACAGATTCCTAGCATGAAGATACCAGATTTCGAGCTTCCACATATCCCACACGCTGTGACCATCCCCACATTTGGCAAATTATCTGGTGCTTTCAGAGTCACCTCTCCATTCTTTACGCTGTCTGCACATGCTGAGGTTCATAATACTACAACATCAGCAAACAGTCCAGAGTTTGTGACCTCCCTTTCAGCTCAAACAACATCCAAATTAGACTTTCTAGTTTTCAGTGTTATTGCAGATTCACGTCTCTTGGCTCCTGAGATGGAGCAGCTGAATGTTAAAAATTCCATGAAGGTCAACCACAAGTTCCTTAAAGCTGATCACACCAGTGAAGTGGTATTTTTAGGGACTTCGGTAGAAGGTGAAGCTGAAACCAGAGCAAACCTATATACAAAAAGAAATTCAATAGAACTACAGAACAATTTGATGATCAAGATGCAAAGGAAAATTTGGATGCAGAGTGGAACAGCGTATTCCCACAGACTGAATATTCCACAAGCCGATTTCTCCAGCCAGGCTGATCTGGTCAATAACATGACAACAGAGATAGAAGCAGGACATATATCTTTTACCTCCAGTGGTAAAGGGAACTGGAAATGGGCTTCTCCTAATTTCTCTGATGAAGGCACTCATGATTCACATGCCACTTTCAGGGTTGAAGGCCCCGTCATTACGTTTTCTGCTAACAACAGAATAAATGATAAGTACCTGAAAGTCAACCAAGCTATGAGGTACGAATGTGGTTTTCTAAATTATGCAACACTTCAGATTCAGTCTGAAATTGAGTCACAGCGTGTGGGACGCAGCGTTCTCAATGTGAAAGGCGCAGGACAGCTTGGAGGAATGAAAGTAGAATTAACAGGCTCTCACAATGCTCGCCTCAATGGACGGATTACTGGAACTGTAAATAATGAGTTTTCCTTCCTGGCACAGCTTTTTGAAATTCGCCTATTGACAAACAATGATGGAAATGTGAAAATCAGCTTCCCAATGAAACTGACTGGCAAAATTGACTTCCTGAATAACTATGGTTTTGCACTCAGTTCCTCTGTTCAGCAGGTCAGCTGGCAAGCTACTGGCAGGTTCAATCAGTACAGATATTCCCACAATATATCTGCTGGCAACAATGATGACAAAATTGAAGTTCACGTTGAAATGAATGGAGATGCCAACCTGGACTTCCTAAATATTCCTCTAACCATTCCTCAGCTTCAAGTTCCCTACACCGGAATCAAAACTCCTCAGCTAAAAGATTATTCACTGTGGGAAAAGGTAGGCCTGAAACATTTACTGAAGACAACAAGGCAATCCTTTGATTTAAATTTAAATGCTCAGTATGACAAAAACAAAGATATGCATGCAATCCCACTTCCTTTAGCAGCAGTGCACGAAGCACTTAATAAATACATCATTTTCTTTAACAGGTATTTTGAGAAAGGAAGAAACACTGCTTTAGATTTTCTCACTAAATCGTATAATGAAGCCAAAACAAAATTTGACAAATACAAAATACAGACATCACTAAACAAACTACCACGGACCTTCAGGATTCCAGGATACACCATTCCAATTGTGAATATTGAGGTTTCTCCTTTTACTGCTGAGATGCCAGCCTTCGGTTACGTGCTCCCAAAAGAAATAAGCACAAAAGCTTTCACAGTCCCATTGATCGGCTTTTCAGTACCATCTTACACGCTAGTCTTGCCTTCTCTGGAACTTCCTGTTCTTCATGTCCCACAGGATCTACGCACTCTAAAGCTGCCTAGATTCAGAATCAACAGCCCATCAAACCACATCTTAATCCCTGCCATGGGAAACTTTACTTACGACTTCTCATTTAAATCTAGTGTGATTACTTTAACTGCAAATGCTGGGCTGTTCAATCAGTCAGATATTGCTGGGCACCTCAGTCTCTCATCCTCTTCTGTCATTGATGCACTGCAATTTAAACTAGATGGTTCAACAAGTTTGACCAGAAAAAGAGGTTTGAAGTTGGCCACAGCATTGTCCCTGAGTAATAACAAATTTCTGGGAGGAAATCATGACAGCACTCTTAGTCTCACAAGGAGGAACATGGAAGCTTTAGTGGCAACAAATGCAGAAATCAACACACCAGTTATAAAAATGAATTTCAGCCAAGAACTTTCTGGAAATACTAAGTCTAAACCCACTCTTTCCTCAGGACTAAAATTAACGTATGATTTTAATACTCCTAAATATGGCACAAGTGCTAAGGGAAGAATCACACACAAACTTGCTTTGGAGAGTCTTACATCTTACATATCAGCAGAAACTTCTACAAGTGCAGATATTGATGGAGTATTTTACACTGGGAATGCATTTTCTGGAAGTCTAGACCATGAGGCAAACACCTATCTGAATGCTAATGGAGCTCGGTCATCTCTCAAGCTTGAGACTCACTCCAAAGCAGATGGATTCTGGAACAATGAAATGAAAGAAATCCTTGCAGTTGAAGCATCTACACGTCGTGTGTATGCAGTCTGGGAGCACAATGGGAAGAACTTCGCACGATACACACCTCTTTTCACAACAACGGGGGCTCAGAGATGCAAGGCCACCTTAGAGCTGGCTCCTTGGGTTATATCAGCAGACCTTCAGATTCAGGCCACCCAGCCAAATTCCTTCTTGGACACAGCCTCAGTTAATGAAGCTGTTGTAGTGAAAATCAGCACGGCAAACCAGAAAGTTGGATGGAAGGGTTCAGCCCGAATTCAGTCACTGTCTCTCAGTCATGATACGCAGTTATCCAATGATGAATCGAAGGCAAAGTTTGATATTTCTGGATCCTTTGAAGGGTATGTGGGCTTCCTCAAAAAAATGAAGTGTCCCATTTCTGAGAAGAGCTTATGGGATATCTTGAAGTTGGATGTCACTACCAGTGCTGACAGAAAACAGTACTTAAATGGGTCAGCATCCCTTGTGTACACGAAGAGTGACGATGGTTACTTTTTCCCCATACCTGTGAATAAGCTGACTGATGGCTTCACTTTTAGTATTCCTGAGTTACACCTAAAGGCTCCAAGCCCCATTCTCAGCACTCCAGGATTCAGAGTTCCTTTCACCACTCTCCAGGTCCCAGCTTACACCATTGACTTGCGCAACATCAAAATTCCACAGACACTAAACACAATGCCATTTGATGTCAATTTACCAACACTGCCAAAAGTGAAATTCCCCAAAGTGGATGTAGGAGCCAATTATATTACATTAGAAGAATATAAAATACCATATTTTGAGGTGACAATACCTGAATACCAAATAACTGTCTCTCAATTCACTCTTCCAAAGAGTATTTCAGTCGGCAGTTTCCAGGTAGATCTGGATGAAGTAGTTAATAAGATTGCAGATTTTGATCTGCCTACAATTGCAATTCCTGAGCAGAAAATTGAGATCCCTCCTCTCAAAATATCCTTGCCTGCTGGAATTTATTTCCCATCATTTGGTGCTTTGACTGGATCTTTCAAAGTTGCTTCTCCTTTGTACAATGTCACCTGGACAACAGACTTAACAAACAAAAAGGACTCTTTTGAACAGTCCATTGACTCAACCTGCAGCTCAACATTGCAGTTCTTGGAATATGACTTGAATGGTAAGACATTAGAATTCTCTATGCCACAATTTAGGGGTAAAGACTGGGTATTTTCAGCATCCTGAACTTTGCATAGGGTTATGTTGCTGTCTGTCTAGCATTAATGCTAGATTATAGTTTTACTGCTAGCATTTTTTCATCAATTATTATCAGAGTCTCAGTCAGTCACCTTGAAGTCTAGATATATGTCATGCTAATGGCATACTGCGTTCAGCACTGAGTTCTGGACTTTATAGTAATACTAAAAGTACACATGTGAATCATATTCTAAGCTCTGGGGAAATTAGAATCCACATTTAAGATCTGCATGAATGCAACCATATTGTTCTAAATGTAGAAAAAAATCTGAATTTTAAAGCACTTGAACAAATAGTTTCGTATCTTTTTATTTGGGGCTTTGTGGGAACTCAATTTCTTGATGCATGATATTACATGCTACTGAAACACCCCACAACTAGCCACCTCCAAGTGACAACTGGATATGCATTTTTTTATTGTTTGCTGCTAAATTCTGGAAATGCACACATTTGAAATCTTTTTCATAGTTGTTTCAAACTACAAGTATGAAGAAGGCAAGTTTCTTATGAAGACAACTGGCAGCTTTTCACATCGGGACATGAGTGCAAACTACAAGGAAGATCTTACTCTCTCAGGAATTAGGTAAGCATTTGCTTTATAATGTAATTTATGACAGACACAGTTGACAATGATCTATTGTTGCTTTGATCTCTAATGCCCCAGAGTGCTTTTCTGTAATTAACAAGAATCTATGTAGCTTCCCTGTCATTTTTGGCTGTGCAGTCTTCCCTCTTTAAGTAGCTGGGAATCTGTTCCCTCTCAGAATTTCTAGAATAGCTTTTCTAAGCTATTCTAGCTAAGCTTTTCACAGAACTACTCGATATAAGCAAAGTATTTTATCATCAGAGCAGTTCTAGATCTGATCATTGACTTATCAGGATTTTTTCCACTTGATCCTTGCAAGCCATTAAAGAGTACTTTTTATTCACAAGTACTGCTACTAGAGATGCTGGAGTCAGTGTAACTGCCTATTTTGATCTCTGAGTGTTCTGTTGATACATTCAAAGGACAGAGTCTGTAAAGACAAGAACAAATGCAGATTAAAAACACTACCAATAGTGTTGGTGGGAAAAAAATACAGTCAACATGTAGAAGTCAGTAGAAAGCTGGCAGTGGTACAGCTACAAGTTTCATTTTGCTGCACTAATTTCACGAACAATCTCAAGAGAGCTCAATACATTTTTATCTAAAATTGGAAAACTGAAGTGACCTGAAGGTTTCAAAGCATTCAGGCTAAATCCTAAGAAATGTGGGTAATAAAACCTTACATTTTTGTTTGATGACTAAGGCATTGTTTATGTACACATATATATATATATATGTCAGGTGATGTTGTATCTAAACATACTACATTGAGCTTGTGCATTGTGTGTTGAATAGAATAGAATAGAATCAACTAGGTTGGAAGAGATCTCCAAGATCATGCAGTCCAACCTATCACCCAGCCCTATCCAGTCAACTAGACCATGGCACTAAGTGCCTCATCCAGTCTTTTCTTGAACACCTTCTTGAACACGTTCCTTCATAGCTGCGTATTCACTCTTCTTGCAGAGTCATGAGCAACATTGCATCACTAGACATCATCAGCCCAGCTTTTACAGACGTCCATGTACGTTATCAAGAGACTGACAGGAGCTTATCCAGCTCAGTATCTTCACCCTCTGCTGGGACCTTGGGCTATGTCATTGAAGTGGACACTGATGTTCTAACAGCAAAGGTTTACTACCGAACTCGGGTAAGCTTGATATGAGCAACAAAACCCAAAAAGATTGAGTGTGGTTAGAGGAAGAATTCCCTTCTGATTTTTTAGTATGCTTATGTTAAGCTATAAATTAACCATCCGTTTGTCCAAAGAAAATGTATATTATCAGTAATTAATTTTTTTGCTTCCTACACTGCCCTTTCTGATATTAAAATTAACATATAATCATAGAATCAACCAGGTTGGAAGAGACCTCCAAGATCATTCAGTCTAACTTATCACCCAGCCCTATCCAGTCAACTAGACCATGGCACTAAGTGCCTCAGCCAGTCTTTTCTTGAACACCTCCAATGACTCCACCACCTCCCTGGGCAGCCCATTCCAATGCAAATCACTCTCTCTGTGAAGAACTTCCTCCTAACATCCAGCCTATACCTCCCACAGCACAACTTTAAACTGTGTCCCCTTGTTCTATTGCTGGTTGCAATAGAAGAGACCAACTCCCACCTGGCTACATCTGTGTGAAAAGGCTGTTTTAGCTGCTCCACACAGTGAATTTTGCCCTTTTTTGCAAGAGCACATCCACTGACAGCTGAGAAAGTGCAAAGTCACATTTAGAATGTATATCCATCAAACTACTTAGAATTATACAAAAGTCATCATTGTAATAATCAGGACACTGGAAGATATCAGACTGTCTGCAGAATGCCTTTTTGAAACTGCTAATATCATCACAGTACATCTGAAGAATTGAAACACTACTAGATTTGCTAACAAACATGCTGTTATTACTGCCAGATTACAACTATTTCAGATTTAAAATCTTACCTTCAGAGACTGTATACTCAGGTTAGAAATCACAAACAATTCGTAATTCACTATTTACTACTGAAAATTGGAAACTTTATTTCATTGTGTTAACATTCACATTCAGGGATCTTTAATTACTTTGAGTAACTCTCTAAAATGTCTCCTTCATTTAAATTATTACAAAATTAAATACTCTAATATTTTCATGGAGAAAACACGCTTTGAATTCACATTAAATGATTTCAGTAATGAGTAGAAATCTCAATTTCACCTCGAGGCTCCAAGGTGACCTTATTGTGGCCTTCCAGTATCTGAAGAGGGCCTACAAAAAAACTGGGGAGGAACTTTTTAGGATATCAGGGAGTGACAGGACTAGGGGGAATGGGGCAAAGCTGGAGGTGGTGAGATTTAGATAGGATGTGAGGAGGAATTTGCTCAGCATGAGAGTGGTGAGAGCCTGGAATGGTTTGCCCAGGGAGGTGGTTGAGGCCCTGTCCCTGGAGGCCAGGCTGGATGAGGCTCTGGTGAGCCCAATCTAGGGTAGGGTGTCCCTGTCCATGGCAGAGGAGTTGGAAGTAGATGATCCTTGTGGTACCTTCCAACCCTGGCTGATTCTATAATTCTAATAACTGACATGACTTAGGAGACAAAATAGGGATGTAACATAAAAGAAGGAAAAGTAGACCAGACTAGATTATGTTCTGATCTTGCTGTCTAAAGAGGGACAAAGTAGCTTGATATAATACAATTTCTTCCAAAATAACCTTTCAAGATGAGAGCAGACACACAGTAGACAAAAAAGACACACACATAAAATCAACCAAACAAATGAAAAACCCAAACAAAACCACAGTAGTATAACTGTCCTAATATATAGTAGAAATTAAGATGCAAAATGAGAATGTTTAAATAGACTCATAACTAGTATTGAATTTGCTTCTTATACAAGCTACCTTTTTCTAATCTTTTTCTGTATTTTCAGTCTGCTCCTCAGAAGGATATTGACATATTAAAAGGTGAGATAACTTTCAAGAAATCTGACCGGATCCAAATAAAATTCAACTGGAAAGATGATGCTGCTAAAGACTTGCTGTTGGGTCTAAAAGAAAAAGTACCTAAAATGACAAATGCAGTCTATAGGTATGTTAATCGGTATCATAAGGAGCATATGGGACTGGAAATTAGTGCTGCCACCTTAAAGATGAAGAATATCATGCAGAATAATGCTGACAAAGCATATGCATTTGCTGTAAAACAAATAGATCAAATAGATGCTCAGTTTCGTGCAGCTGCCAGTGAGGCCTCTGGCAAATATCAGGAGGTGAAGGTCAAAGCTAAACAGCTATATCAAAAAGCAGCAGATCAAGCTGAGCATTTTGATTATCAAAGAATAAAAGCAAAGCTTTTGGATGCTACAATTGACATAATAGAAGAGTATCACAAGAAAATTAAGCACTTAATTGACTCAGCCATTGAATTCCTGAAGACCACAAAATTCCAGGTCCCTGGGCTGTCTGACAAGTACACTGGTGAAGAAATATACCTTATGACTACAGAGAAGGTAGCAAAAAATGCTGACTTATGCCTTTCAAAACTTCAGGAGTACTTTGATGGCTTGATTGCAGCTATCAGTGAATTGGAAGTCAGAGTCCCTGCTTCTGAAACAATTCTTAGAGGTCATATTGTACTTGATCAAATTAAAGAAATGCTCAAACATTTGCAGGAAAAAATCAGGCAGACATTCGCTACTCTGAAGGAAGCTGACTTTGCAGGAAGGCTTAAGCAACTGAAACAGGTAGTGCAACAAGTTTTCCAGAAAGTAGAAGAAATGGTTAGAAGCTTGCAATCCAAAAATTTTGAAGATATCAAAGTCCAAGTGCAACAGATGTACAAAGATGCAGTGGCTTCAGACTATGCCCAGAAACTGAGATCCCTGGCAGAAAAAGTCAAAAAATACATTTCTCAGTTTAAAGATTTTAGCCAGAAGACATTGCAGGACCTTTCAGAAAATCTGCTTCAGCTGCTCCTCTATGTAAAAGCATTGCGGGAGGAATATTTTGATCCAACTACACTTGGATGGTCAGTGAAATACTATGAGGTGGAAGACAAGGTACTAGGATGGCTGAAGAACCTCATAGATACATTAGTGGACTGGCACAAGAAGTATGTTGAAGATCTTGCTGACGCTGTTACACGCCTGACACAACAAGTAAGAGAGCTGGTGGAAAACTACAGCCAGGAATGTTATGACCTGATAACTGATGTTGAAGGAAAGGGAAAACAGAAGGTCATGGAGCTCTCATCTGCTGCTCAGGAAAAAGTCCGATATTGGTCTGCAGCTGCTAAAAGGATAATTGATGAATATAACATGCAAGTCAAAGAAAAACTACAGCAGATCTATGGGCAGCTTAGTCATTCCCAAGAAAAGTTAATCAGTGAGGCCAAAAGGTTAATTGATCTCACTATAGAAAATTACTCTGCATTCCTACAATATATCTCAGAGCTTCTTCATTGGCTTGAGCAAATAACAGCTGAGAGCATAAAGCCGTATATAGCTGCTCGTCAAGGAGAGCTTAGAATAGATGTGCCCAAACCATTTGACTGGCAGTCCATTTACCAAACATCCCAAAAAACCAAAGAGGCACTGAGGAAAAAAATGGAACTAACACGCACACTGATTCAGCAAGGCATTGAACAAGGCTCCAGGAAATGGGAAGAAATGCAAAGATTCATTGATGAGCAACTTGCCTCTGAGCAACTGAGTCTTCAGCAGATTACAGAAAATATACAGCGGCGTGTGAAGACCTGAATGGACACAACAGAACAGGAGAAGAAACAAGTTTGTACCACAATGTATTTAAAACACCAGCAATCAGCATACTGGAGCTTCAGGTAGATCCTGTTTGAATTTCAATTTGTAAATGAAAACTGAATAATCTACACTAGGTTATTTTAATAAGCTTAATAAGACAATAAATGAGTTCTTTATTACATATTTTTGTGTCATTCATTACAGCTACTTTTACTTGGACCACAGGGCTTAATCCAACAGTTGTCTAGGTCAATGGGAAGTCTTTGCTTTGATTTCACTGTATGTTGAATCAAGCAAATGATGTGCAATACATATTGTAAATAGTCACAAAAGCTATGGAATACATAGAACAAACAGGTTTTCAGGTAAAGGTCACATTCATAAGCCAGTTGAAGAACAACTTGGAAGCACATCTATTACATTCATAGATAAATTTGAAAGAAAAACAAGAGGAAAAAAGCATATACATAAATATGAAGTAAAAAAAAATAGTGAATTCTTGAAATTACATTTTAGAACCTAAAAAAACCCATAGAAATATAAACTTATATTGAAGTCTGAATCTTGGGAAAGTGCATATCGTAATCCCAATGTTCTGCTAAGAAAAAGAATGTTATGCCTGCATTAGTTTTCAGACAGCTATGCTATGTGTTTTAGATGGGTTTTCTTTCTACTGGCTAATTTATAATTCAGAAATGCAGGGTTTTTGTTTTACCTGTTTACCCATGATATTTCTGGATTCACATCAAGTCATCTAACTTCTACTTATCACGAGTTTAGTTAACTGTCGAATTTTCACTGACATCACTCTGTATGGTAGGAGTCAAGATGTTTTCACCTCATTTAAATGAATTCTCCATTTAACAAATGAATTAAGTAATGTTGAAGAATTCACTCACAAAATAGAACTACTTTTGAGTGGAAAATGTGTGGACCTGTTACAGTTTATTTCCAGCTGTTGGAATATCCATAGTCCTTGCAAAAGACATGCTCAGGCTGAAATAATATTGTCTTTTTGAGAATAAACTCTTTACCAAACAATTCTAGAATTTTTGTGTACATGTCTGTTTTATACAATCAGTTCATTCTGTGATATGGTTGTTGCTTGTTCATTAATAGGCAAACAGAGTCTCTATTTTGATCCCATGGTGTGATTGGTTACATACATGAAGCAAAGGAGCTCCAGTTTACACAGTTTAACAGATTCAGAGGTTGCACTGAGTTGGAAGGAACCCTCAAAGGTCATCTTGTCCAACCCCCCTGCAGTGAGCAGGGACGACACCAACCAGATCATGCTGCCCAAGGCCAAGTCTGATCTTGTCCATGGGAAGGGTCTCAACCACATCTCTGGGCAACCTGTTCCAGTGATTTAGCACTCTCATTATAAAGAAATTCCTCCTTATGGCTAATCTATATCTACCCTTCTCCAATTTAAAATCATTGCTCCTTATCCTATCGCTACAAGCCCTTCTAAACACTTCTGTCCCAGCCTTCCGGTAGGTCCCCTTCAGATACTGAAATGGAGCTATAAGGTCTCCCCTAGAGCCTTGTCTTCTCCAGGATGAACAGCCCCAATTTTTTTCAGCCTGTCCTCATAGAAGAGGTGCCCCAGATGTCTGATCGTCTTGGTGGCCCTCCTCTGGACCTGCTTCTGTAAGTCTCTGTCTCTCATGTATTGGGGGCCCCATAGCTGGACTCACCAGAACCAGCAAAGTGGTAGTCACCTCTCTTGACTTGCTGGCCATGCTTCTTCTGATGTGGCCAGGATATGGTTTGCCATATCTATCCAGTGCCCATATCAAGTTTATAATGCTCCTACATCCACAGCTGGTCCACAACAATCTAAGCAGATCTCACATCAAGCTGGGCTACACAACTTTGATATCCCTATTGCCAGATACTATAATTACCTGAGTCAATCTGCCAGTAGTGACTTTATCACATGAGCTACATTAACTCCAAAATCAGAATCCAACAATCACAGTAGTATACACACACACCTATCTAGCTGTTTGCAGAGGGGGGCAGCTCTCAGAAAAGAAAAAAAGAAAGTAAATATTTTTAGAGCTTTCACCTGTAGCGATAAAGATGAAACAAAAGCAATTAAAAAAACAATAAAGATAAAGAGATGTAGTGGTCTCCTGTAAATCATAAAATAAGGAGTTTTCATTCTGAGTAGAACAAATCTGTCACCCTGTTCAGGTGCCCGGGAGTATAAAAATCCCTGTTTCCATGTCCTACGAGATGCCGGTAAATGAAGATGTTGGCTGCAGAGCCCTTTCACCTCCGTTCACAGGGAAACTGAAGCCTGTGGGTCATCTGATCTTTGATGTCAGATTGCACAACTAATTTCCCTGAATTTCACAAATGTTTAAGCATAACCAGATTTCTCAGTCACTGTCTGATTCTTGCTTCCCTTCATCGTGACAAATAGCCCTGTGAAACAGAGGACAATAGAAGAGATTACAACAGTTATGGGAGAAGAGAGATTTAGCGTTTTGCTTTCTTTTGTTTTCCTTTCCATGGCTATTTATTTTTGTCTGTCATCCATAGTTCTTGGGAGGTTTATAAATTAGAAAAAAAAAAAAAAGGGGGGGGGGAAGTATTTACTCATAAGGAATGGGTTAACTGAATAACAAATATGCCAAATATCATAAATACTGTCTCTCTTTGGCAAGAGTGAAGCTTCCCAAGAGCAAACACAACAATTTTCACACTAAATTGTGGTTAGGGGTTAGAGGAGACTTCCAAGTCTCATAGCAGCACTGCTGCCAATTGGATTAAAGCTCTCAGTCCTGTAATCAGTGTGACAGCCATCTTGCAGTCATCCCACAGTTGGTTTTGGGAGAGTCTGGAAGCAGATTGTTGCTCTCAAAAACTAGATCTTGCTAGGATTTAGCCCTTGTTAAAGTGTTACATCAGAATTGTCAACTCAAGCACCCCTTTGAAGTAAGAAGAAGTTGTATATGTATACAGGTATGCATAGGTACATCCCAGAAGCACATACCACCAGTTGGAAGTTTATTTTCCATGGCTTTTTCTGTTTGGTTCAGGTTCTAGCAAACGCTAGCCACCTTGCCCATGTTACAGAAGTGTAGGCAAGCCCCAGTTATTCAAACCGTGCTGCATTTTCTTCCATTTATGCAATGCTCACTATATAATAATGTGAAATATTCTTAATTCTATTTTGGCTTCTTTTAAAATCTCATTTATATAATAAGTAATATTATGTTTCATTAAATTCAATTGCCTGTGAGATAATAGTGAATCAACAACTACCTGGGGCTCAGTGACACTGTTCTGTTGTTTGGGTTTGCTTTTTTTTCCTGTGGTGGTCATCATCTGAATTCTCATAAATTCCAGGGGGGGTTTTCTTTATCATTTACAGCAAGTATCAGACGTAGAGCAGAACTGGTTGTAAAAGTTTAATTAAGTGAAAGATTTTAACAAGAAATTGAGAGAACAATATGCCCTGCTCTAAGTAAGTGATTGTAGAAATAACATTGACAAGGAGCATGTGTGTATTCCTAAGTGAAAAACTTTTGCAGACAAAGGACAGCAAAAAATGCTCCAGAATTTTAGATGATGCAACAAGCTAGAGCTGATCTTTTACTAAGTGGTTTAAAAATACGTGTATAATTTGCTGTGTATACAGAGTCTACAGACACATCCACGTTCACCCACACCACACAGTGCGTCGCCCACCTCTGGCTCTCGATTATGCTATTGATACTTTTAGAGCAACTGTCAGTATAGAATCATAGAGTCATAGAATGGTTTAGGTTGGAAGGGACCTCAAGGATCATCCAGCTCCAACCCCCTGCCATAGTATGGCCTACTGCTACCTTACAAAGTTTATATTGAAACATTTAGTTGTTCGGTAAGCGACACCAAACTCTGTACTGCTCTTCTGCTGGCAGATTTATTGCTCAGGTGGGGAAGCAGAATTTATTAAAGGCTATGCAGACATAGAGAATTGCTTGTATTCCATTTCTGCACAGCCAGGTCCTGGCCCAAATGAAACCAATGGCAAAACGTCTATTGGCCTCAGCAGGAGTAGGCTTTGGCCAGTTAGGTGCATAATTTGAGAAGCACTTTGGGATCCTGCAGGACAAAGGCTATATTATTATCTATTAAAATCTACACAGAAATAGCTTTAAAAAAACATGCCGACAGGAAAACTAATCAGTAACCAATTCAAGACAGGCCAGAATGAAGGTCACTTGTGCAACACTAACCAGAGTCTCTTTGTATACTTTTACCCAGTTTTACCTAGTATCACAGAAAGTATTTGCCAGGGCCAAGAATCCTGGGTTCTGTCCCATGTTTTAAACATGGAAATACCCATATACCTCTCATCACTCTTTCCCTCATTTCATTATCCATCCAAAGCAAGTCTGGGACCTTGTATGACAAAACATTATGTTAGAGGTTTGCAAGGCCCAACTGAGCAAAGAATCAAACATCCCAGTCTGAGTGAAGGTTGCCTCTGCTTTGAGTTGGAGGTTACACTAGAGACCCTCCAAGATCTTTCTCAATCTGACTCACACTCTGATTCTCTGTGACTAAACCAATATCATAGAATCATCGAATCAGCCAGGTTGGAAGAAACTTCCAGGATCATCCACTCCAACCTATCACCCAGCCATAGCCAATCAACTAGACCATGGCACTAAGTGCCTCATCCAGGCTTTTCTTGAACACCTTCAGTGACTCCACCACCTCCCTGGGCAGCCCATTCCAGTGCCAATCACTCTCTCTGACAACAACTTCCTCCTAACATCCAGCCTATACTTCCCTTGGCACAACTTGGGACTGTGTCCCCTTGTTCTGTTGCTGGTTCCCTGGGAGAAGAGACCAACCCCCACCTGGCTACAGCCTCCCTTCATGTAGTTGTAGATAGCAATGAGGTCTGCCCTGAGCCTCCTCTTCTCCAGGCTAAACACCCCCAGCTCCCTCAGCCTCTCCTCATAGGGTTTGTGTTCCAGGCCCCTCACCAGCTTCGTCTCCCTTCTCTGGACATGTTCCAGTATCTCAACATCTCTCTTGAATTGAGTGGCTCAAAACTGGACACAGGACTCAAAGTGTGGCCTGAATAGTGTTGAGTACAGGGGCAGAATAACCTCCCTTATCCTACTGGCCACATTGTTCCTGATCCAGGCCAGGATGCCATTGGCTCTCTTGGCCACCTGGGCACACTGCTGGCTCATCTTCAGCTACTATCTACCAGTAACCTCAGGTCTCTTTCTGCCTGGCTGCTCTCCAACCACTCTGTCCCCAGCCTGTAGCACTGCTTGGGGTAGTTGTGGCCAAAGTGCAGAACCCTGCCCACCCATCCAGCCTGTCCAAGTCCCTCTGCAGGGCTCTCCTACCTTCCAACAGATCAACACCTGCTTCTATATTGAACAGGACTGGGCCCAGCACTGATCCTTCGGGAACACCATTAGTGACTGGCTGCCAACTGGATGTTCACCACCACTCTCTGGGCCCAGCCCTCCAGCCAGCTCTTGACCCATATCAGACCGAATCTGTCCAAGCCACGAGCTGCCAGCTTGGCCAGGAGCTTGTTGTGGCAGACAGTGTCAAAGGCTTTGCTGAAGTCCAGGCAGACTACATCCACAGCCTTCCCCACATTCACCAGGCAGGTAACCTGACCATAAAAGGAGATCAGGTTGGTCAGGCAGGACTTGACCCTCCTAAAAGGAATTTAAATCTCCCCTCTTCCAGTTTCAATCTGTAGGTCCTTGTCCTGTCATTACAAGACCTTGTAAATAGTCCCTCCCAAGCCTTCCTGTAGGCCCCCTTCAGATACCTTAAGGCCACTACAAGGTCTTCTGGAAGCCTTTGCTTCCGCAGGCTGACGAGCCCCAACTCCCATAGCCTGTCCTCATAGGAGGGGACCTCCATCCCTCTGATCATCTTCATGACCCTAGATTGACAGTAAGACATTGCAGCAGGTGGTATCACTGTCTCTGAAGTTCAGCAGAGGTGTCTATTTAATTTATTTCAAGATTAATACCTCTGAATGCTCTCAAAGAGACATTTAATGTGAAAAGGTCTCACAAACACCTACAGCCTTTGTGTTTTGTGACACTTGGGGCAGATATTTCACATTCTTATCAGACTGTCTCTCTGTCATTCTCTTCCTTGTTCTTATATTTGTTTCCTTAATATGACTTTGTTTTTTCTCTATGGTAATGACTGGCTTGCAGCTACTTACAAACAACATGGAATAACATGGAATGTTATGCAAAAGCATTTAATTTTAAAATTGCAGAAGAGGAAACCAGCCAAATTTGAAGGAACACACATCCCTCACACGTAGCCCATATAGGCAAAGCTATGAAGTCAAATGCATTACAGCAGTACAAATCCCACCTCATCTCTCTCTCAGACACATCTGTCTATGTGTGCAAACCTCCATGCAAACACTTGCACACGCACAATGTACATTAGTGTCAAGTTAAAAGCCTAAAAGTAATCCTTAATCCTTAGGTCATCCCCTTCATTTCAGCACATGGAGCCAGCCAACATTTCTTCCCAACATTTCTGTCAGCAGTTAGCCGACGCAGGTCTTCCCACTTAGCTCTCATTAATTCAGCAGTCTCACCAATAGCATTGCACCAAGTTCATCATCTAAAGCTTCTATTTTTGTTTAAACACAAAATCAGAAATCAGTTTGATGTATAGTTTTGTGAAGTGATACAGCTGATCTTACTCAACATTGGCCAATTCCTCCTCCAAAAGATTTGAACTGAATTTTTCCATTTCTTTTAGTTTGTTGATATTTGGCTAGCTCAGTAACAACCAAGTGAATGTGGCCATTTTAAGTGTGTGTCATCTGGACCTCTATGTCTTTCCTTCCACTGAATGTCACCACCTTTCTGCTTTTCACAAGTCTTCTTAATACATATGCCATAGTTAGTAACCCTTACAACACATTACCCATCACAGAGACAGGATCTAGCTTTAATAGCTCATCTTCTGGGCTGGGGCTCACTTCCTAGACTGGTCTTGGATCCACTGCATCGTTTGGTCACCACATTTTCTCATATATTATTTTCCCAACAGTAAAATGGGAGTTATCCTTTTTTACTTTTTGATGGTGTTGTCAGAATAAAACTAATCCATGACCTGGAGATAATCTGATAACTCTAACAGTGCTAAAGTCCGTGGGGTAGATAGACGCACTCTAAAGGCAACAAGAAATCAAAACACATGTATTGACTTCTCTCTCTCATCATCATGTTTATTGTTTCAGAAACTTGGAGTTGATTTCATGTGCTAAATCACTCAGAAACACTCTAGTCCACCCCATAACCATCATACATACTGGGCATCAAACATATAACACTCTCATACAGATAAATGATCCGAGGAATGGACTCAACGGCTGCTAGCAGTTAATTTATATCGTGGTTTCGCCATAAACTTTTAACTTTGGAAATAACCTGCCACCCATTTCAATTTTTGGCTGCCACATAATGCACCTTTGTGAAGTTACTTCTCTGTCTAATAGAGATGTTTCTTTTTATGGGTGAATATTTGTTTAAAAATAACAAACAGTTATCTCATTTACCCTTCACAAAAAGCATGCCACTTAAGCGTATGTAACCAAGCCCCATTTCCTCTGGTTTAATGTTTAGCAAGGCATGCAAGGTAGTTGATATTACAGGGAGAAGATGAATTATTTAATACAATTACATTACTTTTTTTTTTTTTCATTAAAAAACTAAATAATTGCAACCAAAAAGAATAAAAAAAAAGGTTTAAAGAAGAAATGCATAGCCTGCAAAGATTGATACTGAAAAGTCAGCACATACTGGAAAGTCTGATGCTAAGCTCAGCTGCCTCTTCACCCTGTCTCCACTTCGGCTCTCTATCTGGTGTGTCGCCAGTCTCTGTTTCTGAAGTCAAGTACTCCCAGAGTGATTACTGATATCCACCCTAATGTAGTTAGCAGATAGCCCATTTGCTCCACTGTGGATAAGGTTGCAACAGAAGTTTTTAAAGCACAGGGTTTTGGTTTTTTTTCCTTTGGGGAGGATGAAGTTTAGGATATATATAGATATCGTATTTATTATGCAGTAGGTAATATATGCATTTACATGTATACATATGTACCTATCTGCATTCTCCTTGTGGACAAGTTGGACAGGAGCCATCAGTGTGGTCATTTGCCCAAGAAGGCTAACTGCTGATTGGGCAGTTGTAGCTAGCAGGTCAAGGAAGAACTTTTTTCTCTACTTGTCATTTGTGGGAACATATCTGGATTACTGTGTCTGCCTAGTTTGGGGATCCTCGGTGAAAGAGAGCCAGGGACATACCACTCATTTCAGCAGTAGCCAGCAAGCTGGTCAGGGGGCTGGAGAACACAGTGTGTGAGTAAGGTGGAGATAGATACAGGGTTTGAATCTTAAGATAAAAAGGCTAAGGGAAAACATTATTGCTGTTTTCCATGACCTGTTGCATGAATCATAGAAGCATAGAATCAACCAGGTTGGAAGAGACCTTCAAGATCATCCAGTCCAACCTAGCACCCAGCCCTAGCTAATCAACTAGACCGTGGCACTAAGTGCCTCATACAGTCTTTTTTTTAACACCTCCAGGGATGGCGACTCCACCACCTCCCTGGGCAGCCCATTCCAATGGCAAATCACTCTCTCTGGGAAGAACTTCCTCCTAACAGCCAGCCTAGACCTCCCCCAGCACAGCTTGAGACTGTGTCCCCTCGTCCTTTTGCTGGGGGTTATAAGGAAGTTATAAGGTTATAAGGAAGACAGTTAAACTTTTCTCAGAGTGAAAAGACAAAAGCAATAAATAAAAGCCATATGAAGGAGGAAAAAGTAAGAATCACCCTATGAGTAATCATACATGAGCACAGATTCCAGAGAGTTTGTGGAATCTACTTCTTTGGAGATGCTCAAAACTCAGATGGTCACAGTTCATCTGACTTTAAAGTTCAATATATCTTTAAAATTAGCCTTGCTTTATGTAGGATGTTGGATGGGAAGATCTCCACCCCAGATTACTCAGTTTCATGGTCAAGACTTAAACCCTGTAAAGCACCCCCCAAGAAAGTGAAAAGCTGCGAGTTCACACCTATTTAATGGAAAAGATTCCTTAAAGAAAAGATTAGTTACAAATTCCCCAGCCACAAGAAAAATTCACAGTGGTACTCATGATCAACCATGCCACACAAGCGTGTATTAAATCTGACTTCAGCACTTCTTGTGCTCCCCAAACTATTTAATATGACGTAAGTTGAGGAAGTTCACATTTCCCACTCAATCTGGAAGTCAGAGAAAAATGCCCACGATGACATTTTGTAGTTTTAGACTCCCTGCTTATCCACTCTTGTTTATCTTCAATACATGCAGGAATTGTTTTGGGGAAAAGAGAAGCCAATAAATGTGATCTTTTGTTTTGACGTAATGCATTCCTGTTACTTAGTAGATGCCTTGTTGAGATTAATTGAAGAATGCTGCTCTTGCAGTCAACCAGATAAGGCTTCTTTTTTCTTTTGGGGAAGGGAGGGAGTGGGATGGCTACAATTTTCCTGGCTAGAGCAGCACTGATGCTTTATGCAATTTGGACTTTTTTCCTAAAATAAGCACATAAACTTGGCTTACATTAAGAAGTAGTAGAATTTGTTATTAGAATGCACTTGTGAGTAGGAAAACCATTAACCTGCACCTGTCCTTTTGCACTGTGTGAGATGACCACACTTTTCCCACGTATTTTAGAGGACAAGAATGGCATGTGCTAGGATGCTAAGTATGTCAGAAACATTGAGGATGCTTTTTGAATTAAAAAAGCACAGACTGGATGGGTGGAGCACACACTGGATAAGGAACTGGCTGGATGGTAGCATGCAGAGAGTGGTAATCAATGGCACAATGTCCACCTGGCGACCGGTGACAAGTGGTGTTCCTCAGGGGTCAGTGCTGGGACCAGTGCTCTTTAACATCTTTGTCAGTGATATGGACAGAGGAATTGAGTGCACCCTCAGCAAGTTTGCAGATGACACCAAGCTGTGTGGCACAG
>WAAF01012797.1:420865-510998 GCA_013400475.1 Tricholaema leucomelas
CAGTATCTGAAGGGAGCCTACAGGAAGGCTGGGGAGGGACTATTGACAAGGTCTGGTAATGTCAGGACGAGGGGGAATGGGTTTAAGCTGGAAGAGGGGAGATTTAGACTGGATGTTAGGAGGAAGTTCTTTACAGTGAGGGTGGTAAGGCACTGGAACGGGTTGCCCAGGGAGGCTGTGGATGCTTCCTCCCTGGAGACGTTTCAGGCCAGGCTGGATGAGGCCTTGAGCAGCCTGCTCTAGTGGGAGGTGTCCCTGCCTATGGCAGGGGGTTGGAGCTGGATGATCCTTGAGGTCCCTTCCAACCTAAATCGTTCTATGATTCTATGATTCTGTGAATTACATTTACTGCTTTGTGTTTCTCCAGTCAAAGCACTACATGAAAAGAAGGAGGCTCTGAGCAAAACAAGCAGCTTATGCCAAATTAATTTTATCTCTGAGTTTGTCTTCTAATATCAGAGTGTCAAGCATGGAGGGGGGAGGTTGGGGTAGTGCCCTCTGGAGTAAAAAAAATCACACAAAAAGCCATTCACAAATACTTGTGCATCTAAGAGTGTCTGCAGCACTGCAATATGCATGCTAACAGCAATGTGGACACCAAAGTTTGAGAACCTTTATAGAGGGCTGTAATTGTTTTAATCCTTTTTATTCAGAGTTGTCTATTTCATTTTCGTTGTCCTTCAGATATTGCCCTGCAAGTGGCATGGTAGAGAGCCATGGGGATTTCTCCATAGTCTACCCTTTGTTCAAGCTACTGATCTGGCTGCCAAAAGGCATAGTAAGTGACTGTCAGACCATGTATCTGTTAAATGCTTTCATAGACTCAGAATCACAGAATGGTTGAGATTAGAAAAGACCCCTGAAAGTTGTCTTGCGTAATGCCCCTTCTTGAGCAGGGACACGTAGCCAGTTGCCCACACCATGCCCAAAGGGCTTTTGAGTATTTCCAGGGAAGATGAATCTACAACTTGCCTGGGCAACCTTTGCCAGTGTTCAGTCACCTCCATAATAAAAAGGAGTGGGGGAACCACCTGAGTTTGAGTTCCCTCTAGTCCTGTCAGGGAGAACACAACAGTTTTTTTTCAGTAAAGCAAGGAGATGGAAACTAATTTATGTATTTTGTTCCAGTGTCCAACTGAAGTGCATAGCTCAAGACAGTCTCTGGCAAAGTCCCTGGTTCTTGTCAGGGAGAGAAAGATACAAGTCTTGCAGTTTTCACTGCAACTTACTCAGTGCCATCAGTAGCTCACAGATGCAGGGTTTGGACATAGACGTGTCTTCAGTTTCAAAAGAGGCAAATGTTGACTTCAGTCAACTTGATAAGAATTTTGTTTCCAAAATTCAGCCCTCAGGTGCACACATCTCAGCAGCAGCCAGTAGCACAAGTTTTCAAAATTGGGCAGTGAGTAGGACCTGCTTTAAGTGATCTTTTTAACCTGTGCCAAGCTACTATACTTTAAATTGATGTTAGAGGTACTTAATTTTCTTCCCCAGCATTACCTGTTATGAAGAGAAAGTGTGACTCCCACTGGGGAAAGTATCATTTCTGTATAGAAATTGTATCACAACACTCTAGTGCAAAGCCAGTCAGAAAAGCACGGACTCTGGAAAAGCAGTGCAGCCCATGGAAGCCAAATAGTAGCTTTAAGAGAGGAGTATTATCCAAAAGATCACTCTTGATTAAGGGCATCTTGTGCTGAAAAATGAGACAGCGATGTCTCCAGTGAGAACTCTGGTCTTAGCTAACACCTTATAAATACATGAACGCAATGGAAGGAGAAAGAATTTTCTTCAATCGGACTTTTCCCCATATTCAGTACATGCACAGACCTCACATTGTGTCTTGACCTTCACTGGTCTAAAACACTTGAAGTACATTACTTTTGGCAGCTCTACAGTGAGGTCAGCAACCTCCAGCAAGAGCCAGTAACAAAGAGCTCAGGTGCAATAACATCTTAAATCACCACAGCTGCTTGTTTGGTGTATGTGAGTCAGAGGTCCAAGTGGATGAGTATAAAAACCTAAAGGTTACATCTATATTAGTAAACTAAACAGTGTCAGGGCCATCAAGCCATCTGGAACAATCTGATCACATCCACAACATTAAACTCTTTTAACCTCTGGAACAGGACAGCTGCCTGCATGATGCCTGCTGGCAGTGGTCCCTGACCTGTACTAACTCCCAAACCATACCTAGAAGTTGTTTGGGAGATTGTTAGCTGGTCTGGGCCAAAACTTCACCAAGGAGTGATCTAACAGTTGAACCATGCAGATGAGTAAGTTCCAGTGCCTGTGCCCATGCTCTGACACTTTATTTTCGCGGTATACATGTATCTAATACTGTCCCTATGTATTTTGGTCTCTGAACTGAGATATCTAAAACATATGCAGCCTGACAGTGCCTCTTTACACACTCGTAGTCGGCGTGTTGGCATGCTGCGTCCAAGCTTGCCTCCGTAAATATACATTTTTTTGATGACTGCAAATGAATACATCTCTACTTGGATAAAACCCCCCGTGTCTGGTCAAGCCAAGCATACTTTCGGAACTGGAGCAGTCTGGAATGCACATCTGGAATGTGTGATGGCGTTAAGGGATCCTGAATACCAGAAGAGAAACAAATTGGGCTTCTGGACCATGGCATTGACTATATTTCTTGCTCAGGCTTTGAGTTCCTCTGGTTGTCAGGCCTTTGGGTTCACTGCTTTGGTATGAAGTGTCTTGGTGCTTTTAATCCATCAAATCTTAGTAGAATTAAGTCAGGTCTCTGGTTCTGGTACCACAAACATGTTCCAAAGGTAGACTCCTTGTGGAACACTTCTCCTGGAAAAGCAAAATCTTTCCTTCAACCATCCAAATGCAAACTCATTCTTAGGAGTCTCCGCAAACATACGCTCAAGCAGGATGCTTATGCACAGATCAACTCAGACACCAGACAGATATTTCAGCCACCTACCACTGATCTTTAAGAGCACAAGAGGTCATATACATCACAGTCCCTTCTGTAACTGTAGCTGTTGCTCAAGCAAGAAAAGGCAACAGGTTTCCACATCCTTTCCATCCCCAGCTTGTTCCATCCCCCATCCTGCTTCAGCCTGACAAGTAGGAAGAATTTAGCTTGCAAGCCAGGGATGGTTCTGAGCACAGGCAATATTCCCCATTTTAACATCAGAAATACTGTGGGAGGCTTTTTCAAAGTCAAGGACTCTTGTCCCTGAGAATCACCTGAAGTTACGGAAAAAGAAAATTCGTCCTCAGACCCTCAGAATTTTCAGATAATCAAAATTATGCAGAATTGTTTTGCCCAAAGATTTTTGCATTTACTACCAAAACCATCAGTGGTTTGAGTACTCTGTCCCTCACTGTTTCTACCTTATCCGTGGAGAAGAGCATGGAATGTTATAGCTTAGTGGAAATAAATGCTGAAACGTGACAATCTGCAAAACAAGCCCCAAATAGAACTTTTCTCCTTCAAGCTGTTGGTTGCTTCTTCATTTTCACCTGCTTTCCTTCCAGATACAACATGGGTTCTTTGGCCATTAACATGCAACATGTTTTATTATCATTTAGTTCATTCTTACTCCAGATTTCTAAGAAGTTCTCAGTTCTTTACATGTAAAAAAATCACCTTTCACATAAAAGCCACTGCCCACTTCCCTACAGGAAAGTTTCAGAAACAGGAAGATTCTACTGTTTTAGAAAGGTGGGGATTTTTTGTTGTTGTTGTTCTTTTATCTCTCAGTTGTTTTGACAGTGATATTTTTAAATGGGTTGTCAATAACTTCATTCAGATTTGGAGTAATTTTGGCTTGAGTAAACAAGAACAATTTCCAAAATAACCTTTCTGCTGTGTATGTTCCAATAAAGAGGGTCGGGTTATACTTAATAGTAATTATGAGATGACCCTACAAATTATTGGTCAATGATTCATGTTATTCTATAGACTTTAGGTCATACACTCCATTTCCAGCTAAAAGTGCTGCAAAGGATATTAGGCTCTGGAGGAAGCAGGGAAAGAATATAGTGCACGCTCCATATTGGTATCATGGGAGACTTGGCTGTGAGAAACCACTTTCCAGCAAAATATACTAAAATTACTGCAATGAACCTGAGCTGAAGAAGCAACTGGAGTGCATGTTTCCCTACAGACTTGAGAGGGGGAGGTCCTCAGCTAGTCGGCAGGAGTGATGACTAGAATGAAATCTCCATAAGTTCTTTGTCTGCTTAGTGCTAGACAGAAGATTAAGTATAATAACATTAACATGGCTTTGCTTCACAACACAGTTTATGGTGGTGTGACACAGTATAATAAGAATTTACATCATTTGCTCATAAAGTTTTCTTCAGCCTACCTGAAAACACTTTCTGTAGAAGGCAAATAGATCTCACTTTTAGAGGCTGGAAAAAGGCATGAGCAACTAAGAGTCCCACAACCGTTTAGAAGTCCAGAAACGCAACTGGAAGTGTGTGGGCCAAGGCACATAATATGACCTTTTGATTTCTTGAGCCATATTTTTCTGTATCCAACCTGTATCCTTTAGATGAAGCAGTGCTCCTGAAGTAACCTAGACAACCTTTCTCTGCTCAGTTGATCATAGAATGGTTTAGGTTGGAAGGGACCTCAAAGATCATCTAGTTCCAACCCTCTGTCATAGGCATGGACGCCTCCCACTAGAAGAGGTCACTCAAAACCTCATCTAACCCAGCACAACCCAATGCTGAAAAAGAAACAGATTCATCTCTTTGAGAATCAATCAAAGTTAGCAGGAAGAGTAAGAAACCCTTCACTAAACTGGGAACTCTAGTTTGCTCATCTTGATTTTTTAATTTTGCCAAAGATGAACCTATTCTCTTTCTACAAAGACTATGCAGAGCCAACACTCCCTTTGCCTCCCAAACTCATGACATTGAGAATGACCTTTTTTTTTTTTTCTGTGTTAGTCCTGTCTAGCCCATCCTATCTGTGGGCTGTCCAGGCACTGTTGTGAGGAATTTGCTGCAAATCAGGTCAACAGCATCCCAGCTGGTGTCTTCCTGGATAGCTCATACCTCGCTAATGTGCAATACATAGCAGGGAAAGGGCTGAGAAGTCTCCCTGAGGAAAACTGCAAAAGTGGGCTGCTTCAGTTTATCCAGCCTAACCTTTCTTCCCACCACACTGCTTGCCAGGCTCAGGAGATGGGAACTTCCCTGTAACAGCATCTTGCTCTTGGACATTTAGAGCAAAGCAGGAAGGGTATATGTCCATAGTACATATGCATGAAGGATGACACATCCCCTTTATTTTGGGTTAAAGGCACAGACTCAGATGAGCTTTACTACCCACATGCCCACTGTATGCTGATGGAGGAGTGGAGAACACTCCTCTCCCAGTACTTCCAGAGAAGGCACTCAGACACCATGAAAAGATGTTTGGGCACCAGTGATTTGCAGCATGGAAGCAACTTTGCAGTGTCTGAAGGTTTATCCTTTTCCCTCTAGGTCTTTCAATGGCATGATCTACTAACCCACTTACCAGACCATCAGAGATTTCTTTCATCTGTTCACCTCCACTTATTATGCAGCACATAATGAACACAGAACTTTTTCCTGTGCATTGTTAGAGCAGTCAGCAGGCTGCAGAATGCATCATGGTTAGTACCTGCTATGCTACTATAATATTATTGCTTATATCTCAGTGTTAATACCTGCTATGCTACTGTAATGTTATTGCTTATATCTCAGTGTTAAAGTGTGGAATTCAAGGTGAGAAGAAATGTGGAGTAATAACTTTATAATAAGGACTGTCCTTTTTCTGTGTATGATTCATCACTTCCAGACAGATTTGCTTTGCCCTTTTCAAGAGGTGAAGGCAAGAAAAGACTGGATGGGGCACTTAGTGCCACGGTCTAGTTAACTGGATAGGGCTGGGTGCTAGGTTGGACTGAATGATCTTGGAGGTCTCTTCCAACCTGGTTGATTCTATGATTCTATGCTAAGGCAGGTGTGAGAGCTGCTGGGGAAAAAGAAAAAAAAAAAGAAGGACAAACCCCCAAAGCAACCAACCAAACAAGAAAGGTTAAAAACAAAAAGCTGAAAAATCTTTTAGCGGGTGGTCCCACCAAATACTTTTGCACCGGCCCTTCAAATTGGCCCTAACATGGTTTCCAAAACAAGGTCAAATGAATACCTTGGAAACTACTGCTGCCATCATTCAAGGAGTAAACAGCATCAAAAGATTCAAACTGTGGAGTAAAATGTACCATATGTTAGTGCTGTAGCCACATCCAGCTTTACCTCTGCGGCTTCAGCGGCTCGGGAGATGCAGGCAAGGCAAGCGGCGCCGTGGCCGAAATGCAGCGGTCAGTCAGACGGTGGCACTACAGACCCAGCTCCGCCGCGGGCTCCCTGAGCTCATTAAAACGCCTGCTCCGCCCTTCATTATGCTGGTTTCATTCTCCACCTCGGTTTTCCCCTGGTTACCTGGTTGGAAACTGTACCCCCTGATAATTCATAGGCTAGCGCAGACAACCCATGGCAAACGTTGCTAAGAGAGGGACTGCCACCTGTTAAGAATCCGCGGCTTGGGGATGCAGTGAAGTGTGCTCCTTTCCCACACTAGTATTTTAAAAGGTTATAGATCATGTGTGCATAATAGGCAGAACATTAGGTCACTTGTCTCACTTACAACAATAATCCGTTTTGATATGGGTCAGGTTGACACAAAGGGTCCACCCATACCAGATCTATTGACAAAACTGATCCCTTTCCCCCAAACTAATGAAATTTTCAACTAATGGATACTTAAGTTAATAAAGTGTGCCACACATCTGCTAGAAGCCATTTGTAAAATAAAGCAGTGGAGTTCAATTTTGAGATCATTGACATAATGTTTGAGTGGCATCCCACAGGGACCCAGCGTGGCACCAAATTAAGGAGAGTAACACAATAAACGTGTGAGAAATAATGTTAGTATATAAATAGTAAGCAGGAGCTTCTCTTTCTTTAAAAGAAGCATAATACTACTTGGGGTTCATACCATCACTAATGAATTGAACGGGACAAATCCTCATCTCCCCTCACAGCCAATGAGCATTTGGACAATGACTTCAATAGACCAGGATTTAACCTGGGGAATTACTTTGACGGAAATCGGCAACAAGCTGGTTCTTATAGCTAAAAAGTGTCTTTTCATTGAACTTGTGCATGGCTGAAATTCTCCACTCCACTCTATTTTGTTCTTTCTTTTGTGGAGGAAATTGGAAAGGGGAAAAAAAAACAGTACAAGAACAACAAAAACAAAACAAAACAACATCCAAACAAAACAAAAACAACCAACCAAAACAAAACAAACAAACAAACAAACAACCCCAAACATTTCAGCAGAGCCTGAGAGATTTGGTTTTTAATTCCTAAGTTCCCTAGCTTGATACAATTCAGGCTAAATGTCTCTTAGTGGTAACAAAGCTCTGCTTTTCTACAGCTCCTGGAGATCAGACGCAGAAGTCTTTCTAGAGTATCATCTGAATTTGAAGTTTGCTTTCCTATGCCACTCACTGCAAACCAAGGAGCAGCCTGGAATATCAGTGACTGTTTTATCATCTCCAGTAGCACTGCTGTTTTAGAAAAGGTACCTTTCAAAGTTTGCATTATTATACTTGGTCAATATTTTTGTTCCATGAGAAACATTTTCTGTTTAAATATGCTATTGAAAAATGGAAAACTTGAATGTCTAGATACTCTGACCCATTTTCTTTTTAGAAAGGTAAACCAAACACCTAAAAGAAAACCCCAAGCATTTATCTTGAGCAAAGAAAAATCATGTTCTTCTACTGCTTCTGTCATATTTTGAAGAGAGAGACTATTAAAAAGTTGCTGTATTAGTAAAAAAACTAAAATTTTAATCCAAAGCAGGGAGAAGGATTTACAGCTCTATTTACTTGTTACTCTTTTTTTCTTAGTATTTATACAGAGAAGTGTTAGTTTTCTGAGCAAGGTCTTTAAATCTTCTCATTAGCATATTCCTAAAGCATTTTTTTCAGTGAAATGGACAGATGCCAGGTGATGTGGAAAGGTTATACCGAAGAATCAGAAGAGTTTTGTGCCTTGGCTTTGCCATGGGTTAATATTTATCCTCCCATTGCAAATGGGATGAAACCTGTTTGTAGAGAAGAGCTCCAGGCCCACCTTTGCTCTTCACATCTTGCAGTACAACTCCTGAAATGCTGTTAAACTGTGATTGTGTTTACAGCAAACATTGGAAATTATTCAATGTAAGTATTTTTTCAGTAAAGCCCTACCATTTTTAACCTGTTTCCTTCATACCCCGCATAGCCTAACATCATAAATGTGTCTCTTTCCCTCTTTCAGCTCTCCCAACTTTCAGCTTTGGAAAACAGGAAATAAATACCCATCCAAGTTCCTGGGCTGAGCCTAAATCTGGCCTTAATCTAAATGTGGTTAAAGTTCCCTTAACCACCCCATGCTGGCACAGGTTCCCCTCTCATCCCTCAGCACATGTGTATGCTGTTCCAAGAATAATGCTTCTCACAATATTTCTAGGCTTTCAACACTGAGACCAATTGTCTTTTACAGCAGATATATAAGGAGGTATGGGGGGAAGGGAATAGCTGGGGATGTGCAGAGAAATATCCCACTTGACTATCACTGCTGTAAGGCTGTTTTTCCCAAGGTGGTTCACTCCAGGATACCTTGACACAGTGATGCCGTTTCCCAAAGCAGACCATTTCTGTATTCGTCATCTTGTATCACACACATATAGAAAAGCCTTCTGAGTGACTGCAGTGGGTTTGACCACATCTTACTCTTCAATAAGGATAACTTGAATGGACTCAGGTGTCTATTGTGGCTGCCAGGGCTAGCCACAGATGAGCACATGCATGGATGGATATAGAATGAAGTTTAACTTCGGTCAGAGCAACATCTGTGCTCCCTTAGATCACTCAGTTGCCAGCCTTAACTGTTTCACCCTGCTTCCAAATATCTCTCTATGGCTTCACTTCTCCAGTGACTGTTAGTGCAAAGTACTGAATATTGTTTTACTGAACCCTTCAGCAGCTGAATTTGGCAACTTTGAGTTGCCTAGCTCTGTCATCATGAATATTGTGGGCTGTTAGGGATGGCTGAATCTGGAAGGCCAACAGAGGAGATACTGCACTAGCTTCATGCTCCAGGTCCAGTTAGTGGTGGAGCTGAGCATGTGTTCTCAGTGAGCACACATACAGACACAGACAGACACAATCAAAACACTCACGAATGCAAACAGGTCCCCTTTTGACTGATCAGGATGAAGTCTGTTGGTGGAAAATACATAATGTGTATCTGAAAATTTGCAATGCCTATCCTTCCAGCAGCTGGAGTCAGACACTCACTGAGCCCAGTAGTGATTCCAGACTCCTTAGTTGTTGGCATGTGGACATTCAAGCCCCCAAGGCAGCAGCTCTCCATCCACTCCAGCATCTGGCACATATCATCTCACAACACATACATAAGCCCACACGTGTATGTGTGCACATAGATGCATATACAGCTTCTTCAGCAACTGGCCCCTCCAGTAACCAACTCACCCGTGGTCTTAATCTCAAAAATCCACACTACCCAGATGTCTGGCAATTTCATCTGCTTGATCTGCACCAGCAACACACACCTGTAACTTCTGAAGTTGCTGGTACTGTGGACTCACAGACCACCTGAACAACAGTCTGAGATCCTCATATACACACATGCATGCCAAATGAGTACCCAGCAAAAGATTTATAAATGGAGTTTTGTGAGAAGGCAGGTTAATGTATACTGATCAAGCCGCAGGAATGGCCAGATGAGCACACTGACTAGCAAATTGTTTACATACAACTGGCCCCTTTTAACATCTTATCCCTAAATCCTTTCTTTTCCAACCTTTGCTTCCTCCCTTAAATATCCCATCATATTTTCTGAATGTAATCCTGAAATGCATCCTGTAGCATGTCCTGCATCCCTAGGATAAACCACACGCTCAGTCCAAAAGGTACTACAGCACTGATTCATTGTGTTGGGTGTCACACCTTGGCGCTGGTGATGAGACTTCCCTGAAACAGCCCAGGAATGGGCCTGCATGAGGTCTCCTTTCCTTTCATTTGAGTTCTCACCTGCATTTGTGTCTCTGGGCTTCTCTGAGCTTGTAGGAATTACCTGGGATGCACTAGTGGCTCCTGGGATGGGCCTGCAAGGAGCCAGAGCGATATGTTTGGTCTTACTCCCCACCACTGCCTCTCTGTGCTCCTCTGTGGGTGTCCAGATAAGCTCTTACCATGTGAGTTAACACAAACAGTATGCAATCTTAATCAGTTCAAGCATAGTGTTCTAAAGAAGGACCAATAACAAAATCCAGGAGATTCAGAGATCCTCAGAAGCCTGATGTCTTTTCAACAGTAATTTTGGTATCTTTTTGGCACTAATAAAAAAATATTCTCCCTCTTTATAAACCCTGCCACAATTACCCTGTTGCAGAATGTTTCAGCTACAGGAGTAAAATTTCTTAGTAGTCTGAGTATCACAAATCTTTGTAGTGGAAGAAATATAGCCGTAGAGATGTGCTAACCACACCTACAAGGCAGGTCACTTATAGGCCAGGAATATATTCTCACCTTCCCAGATACCAGGAAGAGAGGAAAACTAACCCAACATATATCTTCACTCTCTTATTTGACTTCACCTGAAATTCAGGCTGTTCATTTCTAGCCACCAACACTCTTCTTGTTTTTTTTTCAATCTGATTACACTAAGCCATTTTAATGCCAGGTGAAAGCTGATGTACTTCTCCTGGATTAGAGACTTAGTTGTTGGTTTGTTTGCTTTCTCCGCTGATGGATCATCTGTCATTTTTTCAAAAGCACATTGGCAATTGTTCCCTGCTTGGACTCACCATTAAAAAGAACAGAGAGGAGGAAAAAAAAAAAAAGAGAGAATAAAAGGAAATGAAAAAAAAAAATAGTCCAACTTTACTTGTGACTTACTCTTTGAATTAATTTGAACATGATTTCATCTTGTAAAAGGAGAAAAAGAAAAGAATGGAGAAATAATGAAAACTGAAGACATTTATTTACAAGACTCCTACTTACCTCCCATACAGTGAGACCTAAGAAGAGACTGGGCTGAATTGCAGCTGGGCTAAAAGGCAGAGAGGCAGCTATGCAGGCATATCAGGAAGAGGAAAGTATGAGGATGGTAGAGGTAGAGGTTAAATTGTGGTGTATTTGGGGCAATACTTATGTGGTGATGAAACCCAGACAGGTGCAGAGGCCAGCAGCAGAGGCCAGGCAGCTCAGTGCAGCTACCTGCATTCGCATTGCCATCAGTTCCCCTGGGAAGCCCTGACCTCGTACAGAGGATGACATATTTGGGTTCTTCTTCCTATGTATTATTCTCTTTCCCTTCTCTCATCTTTTTCTCCCTTCCTCCAAAGAAGGTATGGAAGGATGGGGGGGTGGGGGAGAGAAGGAAGGAAGGGAAATAAATAAATTCTGGGTCTAGCCACCAATAGTTTTATTTAGCAAATACAGAGGGGTTGACACATAATATATTGATACATAAATTTCCTTATGTTTTCTATAAAACGTATTCAAATAATATTCAGAAGATTGAAAATTATTTCCTGATCAGAACTCATTTCAAAAGGCTGTCTGTCTGTGCTATCTTTTGAAGGGAAGAAATTGCCATCATATCAACCTCTCTATTTTTTTTAAGGGAAGCACCTGCATAATCTGCCCAGGAAAATCTGGCAGAAATCCACTACAACCTCCTCATGCCTCAGTGTTACTATTACAGTCTGAGGTTAAATTATGCTGGCAACACACATTTATGTTCTGGAAGCAATTTTTTGTTAACACCTATGGTAGTTCTTAGTGTCAAGTTACTTAACATGACAATTAGTAGAAATCACAGTAGTGGTGCTCTCATTTATGCCAAATTCCTACCAGGAACTTGAAAAGGGATCTAGCTACATCAAAGGTAGAGAAGAAACACTATCTAAGCATCATTTAGAATGAGGAAAAAAGTATCACGATCCATGAAACCTGTTATAAATTTATTTGTGCTGTTAATTTTACATGAGTAATGCTTAGACATCGCATATATTGTATATATGTCATTTCATGTTCTAAAACAGAACTAAAACTTCTCTTTAGCCATTCCTTTCTCAAAGATGGAGTTAAGTTTTTGCATATCTACATCTCACAGTTTTTCTTCTGAAAGGACACATTTTGGCAATCAAAGAATATTTGCAATGAGCCTAGCAAAAGAACCATAAATGTCTCTAGCAGATAATGATGTTTTGAAGTTCAGCTGTTATCTCTCTGAACAAATGGACATCAGACATACAAAAAGTGATCAAGATACTTTTCATGTGGACTTCAAAATTTGTCTCCTGCGCATCAACTCAAATGGACTTTCAGTGTGCTAACATCTGGAGTAGTGCTAATTACCACACTGGGAGCACAAGGTGAAATCCCACTGCAAACCCATTCCATGTACCTAGTATGTCATCTTCAAGTATAAAGCCACCTTGCATGACCACACTTCAGTGTATTTGACCATGATGCACTGGTATACAGAAGGAAGAGTGGAACCCATATGAGAGCCTTTTAGGAGTAAAGTTTCAGCCTTAAATTATTGGCCTGTTTATGTAGTAGCAGACATGAGCAAATCTGAAGTACGGTTTAAAGGGATCAGTATCATAGAATCAGCCAGGTTGGATCAGAAGAGACTTCCAAGATCATCCAGTCCAACCTAGCACCCAGCCCTATCCAGTCTACTAGACCATGGCACTAAATGCCTCTTACAGTCTTTTCTTGAAGACCTCCAGGGACTCTACCACCTCCCTGGGCAGCCCATTCCAATGCAAATCACTCTCTCTGTCAAGAACTTCCTCCTAACATCCAGCCTATACCTCCCCTGGCACAACTTGAGGTTTTGTCCCCTTGTCCTGTTGCTGGTTGCCTGGCAGATGAGACCAACCCCCACCTGGCTACAACCTCCCTTCAGGTAGTTGTAGAGAGCAATGAGGTCACCCCTGAACCTCCTCCTCTGCAATAGCTGGATCCTGTAAGGCAGTTATGGCCCTGACCTTCAAACACTTCTTGGTGACTAAATGCTTTCGTAAAATTTGATCTCAGCAACAAGATAAGAAGACAGAATCTGTACTCCAAAGAGGATTAATTAATACATTTCCTAATTGGACATGCATCTTTCCCCTGGAGGTGTTCAAGCAAAGCCTGGCTGAGGCATTTAGTGCCATGGTCTAGATGACTGAATAGGGCTGGGTGCTAGGTTGGACTGGATGATCTTGGAGGTCTCTTCTAACCTGGTTGAGTCTGTGATTCTGTGATTCAAAAGAGAAATTATGAATTTCTTAGGGAAGAAGAGCAGAGTGACAGACACATTCTGTCACAGGGGAACTGGAGTCAGATTGTGCAAGCAGCATTAGCAAACTCCATCTGTAATTGCCATCTCCCCAGCGGGCCACACTGTCAAGTATCTCCGAGGTCTGTCATGGTCTCTTTGCTTTGTGGTGAATAAGGATATTCATCAAAAAGCTCCAGGTTCCCAGCTCTCACACATGGGTGGTTTTCCTTGGGAGTGAAAAGATACAACTGTATTGGAAAAGAGTCACATTATAAACGCGGCAAAGGAAGGGATTTTGTAATAAACAGGGAATATCGGGGACAAATGAGAAATAAAAAAGTGAAGTGCCCCCTCCAGTGTCACCACATGTGTGATTAATGAGACTTAAGGAATTCGCCAATAGACTCTCCAAGCAACTGAGTTTTGTTTCAGTGGTATGCAGTCAGGTTGTATTTGTATTCAGAAATCCCAGCTGTACTTGATACCCAGGACTATTCCATACATGTGAAAAGAATTACATGCAATTCAGCTAAGAAAAATAGGAATCACTCTTCAAACATAAGCTGTTTTTAAGGTGAAGATATTGCTGTGGGCATTTTTGCTATCTAACAGGTTTTCCTCTCCTTCGTTGAAGGGGAATACAGAGAACTTAGAAAGACCTGAATTTATTAAAAAGTCCTAAGTTTGCAGTAGTCTTCAGAGAAGAATCATTTGGATGGTACAAAATAAAGTGAGTGTACTTCTAGAAAGAGCAAAATACAATCTGTTGAAAATCGCAGATAATGAGGTTCTGCCTGCCTGACTTTTGTTTTATGTAAGCTGCATGCTTAGCTTCTCCTTGAACCTGATCTCACTGTCAGTGGAAAGAAGACACACTTTCCCCAGGTACTTTATTTTTCAGAATGCTGGCTTCATATCTGGAAAGTCCCCTGTGCATCTTGCACATTGGTCATCTTTCCATGTGTTAGAGGCCACACACTAAGTCTTCAAGATCATGGCACTAAGACTGAAGACTAATCGACTTCACATCTGTAGAAAACTTAAGGAGAGAAACCTGAATAAATATTCCAAGGGGTGGATAAAGTAGCATTTATACAATTCTGGTCCATTTCTAATACCCACTGAGATCCCTGGCTGTTTCAGTGTGAAGCCAGAGGTAAACTATAGTTGAGATCCTTTCCCATTCATAGCTGCTCTGTCTCTATTTAAAAACAATATTTTAAAACATTTAAACCATATGGTCTTTTTATAGACAGTTTACATTTTTCTACAGTCAAAAATGTATAGACAGTTTCCTATTAACTGATAATATGATATAATGATAATATCTTAATAGTTGAAGAAGAATTAATATGTAAACTAAGAATAGTACCTAGCCTAAGAATTAAGAATCCACGTCTTAGAACAATGCAGAAAGGGCTATGGTGGTTGTATGTGGTTTGGATGGAATGTTCTGTGAGGGAAGATTATGTTTAGTCTGGCAAGGATTCACTTGAAAAGCGGTTTAATGATAGTATACAAAACAGACAACTGAAATCTGGAGGAAAGACAGAAGTATTAGAGAACCTAATTTCTTCAAATACTGTAAGATGATTAAAGTTAAAAAAACAAGCAGATCTTATTCTAACAGACAACTGCTGGTCTTGTGTAGCCCTTTGGCCTTTTAAAAATAACCAGGAGAATTGCAGAACAATTAGCAGAACAAATATTTGTTCTTACGAAAAGCATATTGAATAGATTTGGAACACAGGATGTAAGTAATTATTAGAATCAAAATAGGCTAACGTTCTCCCCATGCTATTTGTAAAGCAATTTGAGTTTCATTATTAGAATGTGTATTTAACATATCATTTTGAATCTCATTACATGCTATTTGGACTAAACTTAATAGGATTATTATTTTTGGCATTCATGGTCATGCAATATCCATAAACAATGTTTCCGAACCCTTTAATACAAGAAACAGACATACGGTGTCAAGAAATGAACAGACCTCTCTACATTTTTAACAGCACACTTATAACATGCTTTTAATTCCTATATTGCTAGGAATATTTGTGAGTGTTTATCTACTCTGTCTTCTATGGATCAGAATAACCATGCCTTGATTAAAAACCTTATATTATTTATTGCCCCAAGTTATGGTTCATTTTGATTTCTCTTTTTTTTTTTGCCTAGCAAATTTCTGGAGGATTACTTAATGCTTATGAGGTGATAAAGAAAAAACACTAGCACTGATCGTGTTCTGAAAGTACAAGCAAAGGAAACAATATAAATCTTATTTCTCAAATATGAGAAGTCAATCTGTCTCCTCCCCACATCTAATATATTTCCCAATATACACTGCAAAGCCCCTGTGACTGTCAAGGGGCTGCTCAACAGAGCCTGCACAAAGAGGCTACATCAACAGAGATATTTGAGATCAACCTTGAGTAGCCCAAAGCCAGAACAAGGTGAATGCTGCCCTGCCCTCCAGATATGACACCATCATGTGAGTAGTGACAAAGTTTGCTAGTCTTGATATTTATACACCAGAGAACATATCAATAATTTCTTCCAAGCTGTGAGCCAGAAAAGAAGGAATCTGAGAGCTCCAGAGCAAGAATCAAGAGACTGTTTCCTGCGCTCGAGGTCTGCAGCCACCTCTGAGATCAAACAGGGGGAAAGCTGTGTCGAAATGGACAGATAAATGAAAAATGGGCATGACTTTCATTTTAGGCTGGATATCTATCATGTATAGGTGTTACAAATAGTCAATAGCTTCAAGATGAACATTTATGAGTGGATATGTAGACACAGAAGCATAGAATTCACAGAATCACAGATGATTTTGGTCAGAAAGGACCCTTAAAGGCCATCTAGTCCAATCCCTCTGCTAGGGGCACGTACATTTTTCACTAGATCAGGTTGCTCAAAGCCCCATCCAATCTGACCTTGAATATTGCCAGTGATAGGACATCTACAGCTTCTCTAGGCAATTTGTTAAGATGTCTCAACAACTTCATCATAAAATATTTCTTCCTTCTGTTCAATCTAAACCTATTCTCTTCCAGTTTAGAAGCATTGCCCTTGTCCTGTCATTAAACCTTCGGTAAAAATCTCTCTCCACCTTCTTTAAAACTCCCTTTAAATAGTGAAAGGCTATAGTAAGGCTCCAAGCCCTCCCTAGAACTTTAAAAGTCTGTTTTCTCCATGTCCCACCAACCTTTACTTGCTCTCCATTGCCCATCCCATAGTCTCCCTTTTGAGAAAGGCAGACAACTCACTTCTATCACTTGGTTTTGCATTCTGGCAAATTTAACTTGGCCAGCTGGGAGTCAGCTGTGTTCCAGTAGACTTGGACAGACCAAACCTTTTGTAATATGCCAGTAATAGATGTTTAGTGGTTTCATCCCTGTGAAGTCAGTCATGATTGCCTTGACAATTTGTGTTGAAAGAAGGGGAATGAATCTCAATAGGGCATCGGAGGGAGCCCTTTTTACAAGAGGTTACATTTTTG
The DNA here is from genome assembly GCA_013400475.1 of Tricholaema leucomelas. Classification (NCBI taxonomy): domain Eukaryota; kingdom Metazoa; phylum Chordata; class Aves; order Piciformes; family Lybiidae; genus Tricholaema lacrymosa; species Tricholaema leucomelas. The sequence goes on from WAAF01012797.1 coordinate 437,745, forward strand.
CTCGTTTATTCCAAATTATTTAATTCAGTGTGATTTTGTGGTGTCTTCAAACATCTGTCAACGGATTTTGTATGGGAGAATTAAAGACAAAAATGAAAGATACATAAGGATGAGGCAATTTTAATCATCAGTATGAAATCAGGAAGAATTTCAGAAGAGGAACTGAAATCATGGCAGTAAGTTGTGCTGCCTGACATAATGTACACCAGCCCCTTCCAACTGATTCACATTTGCCTTTTTTCCCCCTTTAATCCTGCCTTGACTGACTTCTTGTGCTAATCACAAGGTCTTTGGAAGAGACTGTGCAAATGTTTAAGGAACACCTACTGCAAGCGGATCACAATTAGGACTTGGCAGCATGTAAGAAATAATGAAGAAAAGAAGAATGAGAATTGGGCTCTTCAAATGGCATTGTTCAACCTTCAGTATCCCACAAAGATACAATTGAAAGTGACTAAATAGTGGGCTTAGTCCCACAGGTCTGAAAGAATTCCTGAAAGAATTTCCAGCCTCTTCAAAACAACAAAGGAAGCTGCCAGTCTGGCATGTCAGGATAGATTGGTGCCTGGTGGAAGTAAATTCCTTGTCTGAGACGAACATTTCAATTACATAGCAGGAAATCCTATAGCAAAGGAGTTTCTGCCACAGTCAGGAAGATTATAAGGGCCTGACTCTATGCCTTGCACTGCAGAGAGTGCTGAGAAGGTTTCCCTGGCTTTTCTGAGCAAGAAAAAGGGTGATACTGATCATTTACTGCCTTTCATCCTCAAACAGGCCCTGCAGTACAAAATCATACCCAGGTATTAATGAAATGTAGCTCATGATGAAACTACATGCAACTAAACAGGAAGCAGGGAGGAAGAGATGCCATCTCCTCTGGCACTACAGAGGAGCTGCCCTGTAATTGTGCAACCCAAAACTAGACAAGGGTATGAAATTTAGTCATTTATTCTTGCTCCATGACCAAACTTTGCAATAGTTGTTTTCACCAGAAAATTCTGATTGCTTTACACTATAATTTAGGCTTTTGTAATTTAGTGCAAGATTTCAGTTAAGTTTTTCTTTTTAAAGTGTGCAATTTTAACTTCCTGTATTTCAGCATAGTGAAAAACTGAAGTATTAAGAATACCAGAGAATTGCATTGTACTCAGCTCAAGTTTTTGTCTTCTATCTGAGACATCCCTTTCAGAACTGAATGGTAACGTCTTGGAATAATGGGCTTCCTAGTGAATTCTCTTGGGATTTTGGGAAGCACTTCATTATTTGAAAGAGCCTTCTTCCAATGCTGTTTTGGCAATAAATTTGCTTACCTAATTAAATATGACAGAAATCAAGGTCAACAAATTAATAAATTGCTTAAATTTATTGACAAAAAGAGAACATTGTGATGGTCCTTTCTGATTCCCTGCACTTCCCAAGCAGCGCTACACGCTGGGGACAGAGTGGCTGGAGAATAGCCAAGAAGGAAAGGACCTGGGGTTACTGGTAGGCAGTAGCCTGAACATGAGCCAGCAGTGTGCCCAGGTGGCCAGGAGAGCCAATGGCATCCTGTTCTGGATCAGGAACAGTGTGGCCAGTAGGACAAGGGAGGTTATTCTGCCCCTGTATTCAACACTGTTGAGGCCACACCTTGAGTCCTGTGTCCAGTTTTGAGCCACTCAGTTGAAGAGAGATGTTGAGGTACTGGAACATGTCCAGAGAAGGGCAATGAAGCTGGTGAAGGGCCTGGAACACAAACCCTATGAGGAGAGGCTGAGGGAACTGGGATTGTTTAGCCTGGAGAAGAGGAGGCTCAAGGGTGACTTCATTGCTGTCTACAACTACCTGAAGGGAGGCTGTAGCCAGGTGGGGGTTGGTCTCTTCTCCCAGGCAACCAGCTACAGAATGAGGGGACACAGTCTCAAGCTGTGCCGGGGGAGGTATAGGCTGGATGTTAGGAGGAAGTGCTTCACAGAGAGAGTGATTTGCCATTGGAATGGGCTGCCCAGGGAGGTGGTGGAGTTGCTGTCCCTCGTGGTGTTCAAGAGGCTGAGGCACTAAGTGCCATGGTCTACTTGACTGGATAGGGCTGGGTCAGAGTGGAAGATCTTGGAGATCTTTTCCAACCTGGTTGATTCTGTGATTCTATGATTAAATACGAGCTAGCTTGGGAAAAATAAAAGGGCCAAAGACAAAAGAAATGGGTCACTGAAAACAGTTTGCAATGGCTTAGTTCTTATGGACAAATGGTATAGAAGAGAACCAGGTTTATTTTTTATCTCTGCAAGGTGATATTTTTAATTGCACATCTCTGATCACAACCAGACTCCTATAGCTCTCAAGATGCTAGTTTGGAGGAAGGCAGAGAAATGGAAATTTGTGAGAATTTTTATGCAGTTAGTGTTAAATTAAATGACTTAAGAGGAAGATGATTGAAAATAAGAACAAATACAGAATAAAAGGCTCCAGTTTCACAGCAGGCCTACATGCCACACTGCTAATCATGAAGGACTCATTCTTACAAGTTCTCAAAGGCCTGTTAACCTTTGAGGTCGTGCAGACCTCAGTACCAGAGAAAACCAACCAAGAGCTTGTGGGAGAATTTTCTTGCTAACAGGACATGAGCTGGTAAACATGAGAACCCGTGCTGCAAAGTGTCTTTGAGTCCATCTTGGATTCAGAATACCAGGCGCTAGGTGGCCCCCACCGAGCGCAGCTGCAGGAGGCTGAGCCCGCCAGATGCAGGGGTGGGCACCACAGCTTGTTTTGATACAGAATGACCTATCTGTACCTTACACATAGCTTTGAGCCACTCTGTACTTTCCACTCAGTATCACAGTATCACAGTATCACCAAGGTTGGAAGAGACCTCATAGATCATCAAGTCCAACCTGTTACCACAGAGCTCAAGGCTAGACCATGGCACCAAGTGCCACGTCCAATCCTGCCTTGAACAGCTCCAGGGATGGTGACTCCACCTGGGCAGCCCATTCCAGTAGCCAATGACTCTCTCAGTGAAGAACTTTCTCCTCACCTCAAGACTTAATTTTCCCTGGCACAGCTTGAGGCTGTGTCCTCTTGTTCTGGCGCTGGCCGCCTGAGAGAAGACAGCAACCTCCTCCTGGCTACAACCACCCCTCAGGTAGCTGTAGACAGCAATAAGGTCTCCCCTGAGCCTCCTCTTCTCCAGGCTAAACAATCCCAGCTCCCTCAGCCTCTCCTCGTAGGGCTGTGCTCGAGGCCTCTCACCAGCCTCGCTGCCCTTCTCTGGACACATTCAAGCATCTCAGTGTCCCTCTTAAACTGGGGGGCCCAGAACTGGACACAGTACTCAAGGTGTGGTCTAACCAGTGCAGAGTACAGGGGCAGAATGACCTCCCTGCTCCTGCTGGCCACACCATGCCTGATGCAGGCCAGGATGCCATTGGCACTCGTACCAATCTCAAACTGTTAGCCATGCACGCCTCTTCCAGGTACCATGTAAGCTGCTGTATTGCCTCAATGAAGAGTACTGCTTGCAGCTAGCTCAGACTGTGAGGACCCCTCAGTACCCCTCCGCTGGCTTCCTGTGACCACAAGAGCTTATGCCTTTGATCAGTATCTTATCAACTTATCACACATGAGTGGCTATGTGTTTTTAATATAATTTCATGTCTTGTGCTACTGAGGATACACATCCATCAGGCAGGAAAACAAGGGCTTTCTTTCACATGACTTTCACCTTTCTTTCCATCTTACACTAGAACTATATTCAGACGGTAACTAGGTTTCAAATAGAGCTTAAACCAGGTATTAAATAGATATCAACCATCAAACAGTTTAAATAAGCTGTAGTTAGGTTGCCAAGTGACAAGTATGTGCATAGAAATGTGTGTAAGCCTTATATATAATAAGAGAAAATGATGCCAATTTGAGTTTCCATCTCTCAGACTGCGTAGTAATGTGGTGAAAGGTTACTTTGAATGTATACTTAGTGCCTGAGAGTTCATCAGCATTCATGGATGGGAACCTTGCTCTATTGCTAGGGGTTTTTCTCCTTTTCCTGGAGTCTGATGAAGTGAGTACCTCATTGGCATTTATGAGGCAACTTTTTTTTTTCCTTACTTGAAAGCTGTCTTCCATGCAGGATTTACCATGCCAAAATACACATCTGATTTATGTGGTGGATTTGTTGTAGCACAATTACCACTACACATAGTCATAAATGATGCAAGAAACCCATTAATATTTCTAAATCAGCATTCAAAGCTGTTTATTTAGATGTAGCCAAAGCCATGAGGTGTCTGGATAGATCCCAGCCTGGACAATGAGTTCAGCCATAGCTCTGCCAAAGACAAGCTGCTTCTTTGCTTCCAGATGCTTTTTTACCACAAAAATTACTTAACACCTAAGCTGTCATTCAGCTACACTATGAAAACATCCCAGGTTCTTTAGCTCTTGTCTGCAGAGTGTAGATGGCACCAGCTTAGTCCATCAAAGCCGTGGAGTGAGATTTTCCACTGTGCTCATTTCACTGGACTGCTGTAATTATATTCAGAGGAAAATAAATCTTTCTAGAATAATCATTTAGCTCAGCAAGCTTTAATTCAGCAGAGCATGCTGGCATCACCAACTTACATAATAAATATCTGTCTAGTAAATAAATGTCTAAAGGAGGCTTCATGGCAATAGAATCACATTAACAGGGGTCAGAGTTTTACATCGGTGTCTGTTAGAGCCTCTCCAAAGCAGTAGGCTGCTTTTTAGGTCTACTGTGAAGGTTTTGCTTTCTTATGCAAGTGAATGTGGTTCACCTCAAGGGAAAAGAAAACAGATCACTTGATCGTTCACAGCAGGCCTACATGCCACACTGCTAATCATGAAGGACTCATGCAAATACACCAGGTAGAAGGCACCATGGCCTCGTTCAGCAAACCATTCCCTGGAGCTGGCTTTGGGACCAAGTCCTTCAGAGAGTAACAAAACAGTGAGGGAAAATGCAAAAACAAAATGCAGAAAGATTAATTAAATAAAGGGCATCCTTCCAAAAATCCCTAACAACTCTGTGAAATGCGTTTTCAACGCCACGATACTCCTTCTCTGTTTTGTTTCACAGTGAAACCATTACATGTAAGTGTTGCCTTTGGAACTCCAGAGAGGGACACTGATGAATGTTACACAGCAGACCAAAGGCTGCCAACACTAACAGATTTCTGCTTAGAGACCCTAAGAGTGAAATCTCTGTGAAGTAGCAGAGCTTGAAGAGCAATTAGCCACAACCATAACAAAACAATGAGCTACTCACCACTCAAATCTCTATGACTTCTCTGTTGTTATAACTGACATGGATCTTGCAGGTTACTGAGAACAGACTGCCCATGCCTAGCATAAAAATAGTCAGATACATAAGATGCGAAAAAGTAATTTGTAATCATATAAACAAAAACAAACAAACAAACCAAACCAAAACATGACACCAAACCCCGCCAAAAAAAAATAACAAAGACATTACAGAGCATGATTGCCACTGGAATGGGCTGCCCAGGGAGGTGGTGGAGTCACCGTCCCTGAAGATGTTCAAGAAAAGAGTGGATGAGGCACTTAGTGCTATGGTCTGGTTGACTGGGTAGGGCTGGGTGATGGGTTGGACTGGATGGTCTTGGGGGTCTCTTCCAACCTGGTCGATTCTATGATTCTATGATCATTTTACCTCTTCCAACCCTTTAAAGACTTACATCAAAATTACAATCCCACTTAACTCTGGTGGAGACAACATCAGGAATAACCACGACACAGCAATTAGCATTTCATCACCAAGGATTAATTCAAAAGCCTTCTGCGTTCTCATTAGCTGGACAAAAGGGACCTTCTCCTCAATTTGTTTGTACTTTGCTTAGCAGAATTGTCAGGGGTAAGAGCTAAGCCAGCCACTAAAAGAGTGAGAGACTCATTCTGTTAACCCCCCCGCTTTCCAGTGGAGAAGAGAGAGGGAATCCAGGAGAGACTTAGATGGGTTAGAAAGAAAGCTAAAACAGTTGTAATGAAATAACAATAAATGAAATAGGTACAGATAGGGTATCAGTATCAAACCTGACCTCCCTCGTAATTATGTCACCATCACCACTGACAGCTGTGGACAGACACTGGGGAGGTCCCGGGCTGGACTCAGCAGCAGACAGGAAACAGATTCTGGAACACACAGATTGGGATCAAAGGCAGAGCTGATAGAGTCCTCGCAGGATGTCAGCCATTGAAGAAATAACTTGACCTTTCTGATCTCTCAGATTTATACTTAACAAATACGGTGTAAATCTGAATGGAATGCCTTGTTGTCAGTTTAAGGTCACCTGTACCATTTGCTACTCCCCAGAGGTGTTACCTCTCATTTGCTGCACCCCAACATAGTATACAAGATTTAGCAGTGACCATGGTCTCCACAGAGCAAGCATAAGCATGAGCCTTTCTGCATTCCACTCCTCGGTCATAACTATAAACATCACTGCTAGAAGTGTCTGCAAATGTATGCCATTGACTTCACAAAGTAGTTACTTAGAAGAGACTGAGTTGAAAATGCAAATCACTAAGTAGAATTAGTTCTGTTTGCATATTAACTGACCTGACATTTCGTTTGCTGTGCTTAGTACACTTGCTGTGTGTGCAATGGCAGACTAAGAAAGTGCAGGTGTCTGCTTTACAGTTGGTGATCCCATACTGGCTGTGGTCAGCAGTGTTACATTTCTAATGAAGTACATGAGAAAAAGAACTTTAAAACCTCTTAAAACCCAGAACTACCTTTTTGGTTGTTCAAATACACAGAGAGGCTAGAAGAACATGGAGAAAAAATCATAATATTAATTATGTAATTAACAGTAATTAATCATTAGAAAGGTGGGGGTTTCTTGTTTCTGGGCTTCTGCCCTTTTTCACTGATTATTTTCTCCATAATGTTGTTTGTAAACTAAGAAGCATCTGCTGTTCACTATCCAAATACATGACTTAAAACAACACTAAAATAAAAATTTAATCAACCTGAAATGTGAAATAAGTTGATAAAATAATAGTGATCAAATGCTTTGCTATGACAGACTGTTATGTTCCCTAACCTTCAGGGAGGTGGAACCTCATAAGAAAACACCTTTACATTTTGCAGGAACTCAAAGTGAAATTTCTTGATCAATATATCCATCAATGATCTGGATAAAAGAATAGAGTGTTCCCTCAGCAAACACAAACCTGGGAGGGATGGCTGACATAACAGAAGGCTGTGCTGCCATCCAGTGTGACCTTGACAAGCTGGAGAGTTGGGCAGAAAGTAACCTTATGAAGTTCAACATAGGGAAGTATGGACTTGGGAGGGATAACTTCATGTATCAGTACAGGTTAAGGGCTGATCTGCTGGAAAGCAGCTCTGCAGAAAAAAATGTGAGTCTTGGTGGACAAGAGTATGACTGTAAGCCAGCAATGTGACCTTGTGGCCAAGAAGGCCAACAGCATCCTGGCGTGCATCTATAAGACTGTGGCAAGCAGGTGGAGGGAGGTTTTCCTACCTCTCTGCTCTGCTCTGCTGGGGCCTCATCTAGTGTACTATGTCCAATTCTGGGCTCCTCAGTTCAAGGAGAGGGAACAGCTTAAGAAGGTACAGCAGATGGCTACAAAGATGATTATGGGACTAGAACATCTCTCTTAGAAAGAAAAGCAGAGGGACTTTGGGCTGAAAAGCCCAAAGAAGAGAAGACTGAGGGGGAATCCTATAAATGCTTATAAATACTTAAAGGGAGGGTGCCAAGAGGGTGAGGCCAGCCTTTTTTCAGAGGTGCCCAGTGACAGGACAAAAGGTAATGAGACAAAGTTGAACATAGTAACTTCCATAGAAACTTAATCTAGGTGAACCTGTTCTGTCAGGGGGGGTTGGACTAGATGATGTCCAGAGGTCCTTTCCATTCCCTATCATTGTGTGATTTCCTAACCCTTAGAAGGAATCTTTATCTAGCACTTCTAAAAGAAGAATCGTAAAAATAGCCAGATACAGTTAAGTTGTCATAAGCTTTTTGTAGAGAGGAAAATCTAACAGCAGGGTAGTATTTTACTGAATTTAGTCTAGTTTTTATTGCACATATTTCAGCCAGTTGCCATTTTGACTCTCCTGGCCACCCTTTCGACAATTAGGTTTTTCTGTAATTTCAACACATCAAGAGAGCAAGCTTGGAAAAATGCCTTTCCCACCTAAACTACCCACAAATTGCAGAATCAACACTCAACTATTTTGTAGTCATAATTCCAGCGACAGGATTTGAACTTAACATCCTCTGATCCAGGGGACTAAGATTCATTCTTTATGAAAACAAAACCCAGCAACGTCCGAAGGAATTACCCTCTTCTGTAGGCTGAAACAATTATACAAAATGGTTTCCTTGTCAGCCACAGGAACAGTAGTCCTTTTGACATCACCCTTTTTTCTAATGCTGTCAAACATCAGTCTAAAGGGAAATATTAGGATTCAGCACTACAGCCTCAGACCTGCTGACTCGGAAGCGTCAGTACGACTGTGTGGTTTAGTTAAAGCGTGGTCTTTCTTTGTGAACTCTTATTCTGCTTTATATAGCAGTCATTGGTGTGCTGTGACCTCTGCAGTAAAAGGCATAAAAATCCACCATTCAGAAAAGTTTGGTTTCAGGTCAGTTTGAAGTGGAATGAGGACATTGTGCACTAGCTACAGAAGTCTGCTGCCTGACACAGTTACAGAAGTTTCTGTAATCAGACTGGGACAAATCCTGTCACTCATTTTAGGACTGATTTTGACATTCCAAGACTTTGACATTTCAGATCTATGCAGGGAAGCCCTTACTCCTCTAGGCAATTCATAGAGACTTTAACATGTAATTGGCAATATCCGGAGCCCGAGTTCTGTCATTAGCACAGGGTAATAATTATGCAAATTAATGAACACAGATGTGTTACTCAGACAGCATGTTGGCAAAATGTATCTGTCTTTTCCGTGTTACAGCTCCTCTTTCACCAACACAATGGCTTTCTATATGGCCTATTTCACTCTCCTTAGCTTCAGAAAGTCTCTTGCTGAAAACACCAAGCGTAAGAACTGCTCCTTTCCCACTGATAATCCCCCTTTCAGCTGCCTTTCATCAGTAGCTGGATTATCCCATTAATCTTCACTATGAGAGAGGAACCATCCAACCTTCCAGCTCACAACTCATTTCCTCTGAATCCTAGTGGACCACCTGTCCTTCCAGGAGCTTCTTCCTCTGATTTCTCTTGGTAATTTCTTATAGCAACTTTTTCCTGACATAGCATACTGAACAACAAGGAATGGCCCCAGTAGAGCTGCAGAGAACAGCAGTGATTCCGCTGGGAGCTGTGTGGCTGGGTTATTTAAAAACCTTACTGAATATCCATATTCAGTCAACAGGAATTTAAGCTGTGACAGGAACAAGGTCTCATTTTAAAGGCAGATGCACTCAGCACCTGTGCAGTCTAGAACTTGTTGATCTAAGTGTAAACAAATGGAGCAAAGATGTAACTATTCTTTAAATTTACAGGAGCAACACAAGCATCAGGAAACTAAAGCTGCTTAAATCCGAAGAGAACACTGACAGAAGAATAAATGGATTAAAAACACTCTGTAAATAAACTCAGACAGCAAGCTGAAAGCAAACAATACCTTTTTAATCTTTGGAGTGGAGCAATGTTGAAATGGGAAGAGTGGAATACAAATAATTCCCTCCTCTGCTCAAGATTTTCTAATTTTACCAGCAGAGCTCTCTGATGGGATTGCCTGTGGCAGCAGTGGCCTTGGTAGTGTCTCTTTTGGAGCCTTTTTCATGTTACTTCTCCCAGATCCCCTACTTCTACAGCCATCAATCAGCCAACACCCCCATGCGGCCTAGAAAGGACAGAGCTGATGACAAGAAAGAAGTCTCTCTATTCTTTTCATACTCTTATGACACTTACTTTGTAATATGGCATTGCTGAGTAGCTTTTTTTACTTGATTTAATTTTTGGTCATAGTTTGCAGTAAATATGTCAAGACATTTTTTACAGAAAGGGATCTGGAACACAATTGTCACTGACTTGTGTAACAACAACTGGCTCTGGCTCTGCCAATTCGTTTTTCCAACAGGAAATGAGAGGATGCTTTCAAAAGGACAGAAGAGACTATTACAGCTTAATTTTCTATTTCCTAGGTAACTACATTTCCAAAATCTTTCTGAAACCTTTCCATATTGCAGTTCTCAATTATCTAGCCAGAGGACACAGGAAAGTGATAATTAGGTGTTAAACACCAGCCATGTTCTTGCAGATAGCCCTCCTGCCAGCCATTTAACACTTACTCCGGTGCTAAAGCTCTGAGTGATGAGTTTTTCAACAGCATTTAGGTGCTAATAAATTATCTAACAATTTGAAAGTAAGAGTTTAACCTCTGAGTCCTTGGGCAATGATCTCCCCGACCTACAGCAACCAGAGCCACCTCACCTAGAGAAGGCTGGGACAGGCTTGTTACTGAAGTTGCTGTATTTCTGCAGCAGAGGAGGCAGCATTGTACAAGCCAAGGGTGACTGTCCCATGCTTCCAAATGCCTTTTTTTTTTTTTTAATGGAAAGCTAATTTATTTGTGGGATTAAATTCTAACATCCACTTCTTCTGTGTCCAGAATATTCTACTGCCAGACAGGGTTACCCCATGCAGATACATTTGTCTAGACAGGTAAATTCCACTTGTCCTCTTGCTATTAAATGCTACTTAAGTACAACTTGCTGAAATATTTTCTGAAGCAATGTTAAGCCAGAAATGCTACCTGCCAGCCAGTAAAAGGATGTCAAGAGTTATAATTCTTCTGGACTATGCATGTTATTTTCACCTCCTTAGCCTATAGCAAATGCATTCTCCACTAGAAATAATGTTTATATGGATTTAAAGTTCAAATTAAGAGCACCAAAAGTGCTTCAGCATCTCATCTTTTATCTGCTTGCTAGTATGTTTCATAGGTAGAAAGAGTAGAAGGTAGACAGAAAGAGTAGACGTAAAGATGTCCTATCAAATTTGCCCCTCTGTGCTAAATGCACAGAGTCCTGCCTCAGAACTGAAAAACTTTTTTGTCTTTTGTGCTTTTTTGTCTTTTGTGCTTTTTTTTTAGCTAGAATTTGCTGTGGAAAACACATAAATTCTACAAGTGCTCTAAAGTGTGTGATGACAGCATCTCTGTCAAGGTTAGAAATGGGCTCAGTTGAGCTAAAACATGGTTATCAGTGGCTATATACATAAATATCCACATATATGTACTCTCATGTACATTTTCCTAGCAAATGCTTGTTATGTTCTGAAGTTGTCTTTTCACTCAGCAGTGGTATGAATCAGGAATCATCACAATGAAGCAATATAGCTTCATAGGAGGCAAAAATCTGACAGGAATGACATAAAGGCAATACCTTAAAGTAATACATAACAAAGGTATGCCTGAAACAGGGATCTGCTTTTGTCTTGTCTCTTTCAGGACACATTACCTGTCATTTTCCTACTTCTTCAGGAGGCTGCAGACTTTGCAAGTCCTGCTAATCTGGTGTTAGCAGGTGTTAACCTGGTGTTAGCAGGTGTACTCAAACTGTCTGGGATGATGGAGGTAACTTTCTTTGTAGCCGCCTGTATGGTGCTATGCTTTGAATTGGTGCCTGAAACTGCAGACAACACCCTGCTGTTTTTAATGGTTGTGAGCAGAGCTTGCACACCACCAAGGCCTTCTCTTTTTCCCACTCTATCCTCAGTGAGCAGGCTGGGAGTGCACAAGAAGCTGGGAGGGGACATAGTTGCACAGCTGACCAAAGGGATATCCTATCCTGTATCATGTTGTGCTTAGCAATAAAAGCTCAAGGAAAGAAGAAGGAAGGGGAGGCAGAATTTTGCACTTCCATTATTTGTCTTCCCGAGTAACTCTTACATGTGAAGAAGTCCTGCATTCTTCAGAGGGGCTGAACAACTACCTGCCAATGGGAAATAATGAACAAATTGCTCTCTTTGCTTTGCTTGTTCACGCAGTATTTGCTTTCCTATGAGCTCACAATTATCTTGATCTGTGAGTTTTTCACCTTCTACTTTGTCTCCATCTTGTCGGGGGAGCACGAGTGTGGGTGGGCATTTGGCTGTTGGTCTGAGGCAACTCATCGCACCTGGACTTCTAAGGACAGCACTAGGTCACTATATTTAGAAGTATAATTTGGTCTCCTATTGTTCAACCCTTGAGAAATTTTCGTGTCAGAGTATCACACAGACAATCCCTGAAAGAGAGTAGAAAGAAACCAAAATGAAGCACAGAGATAAAAACTTAGCAAATACTCACTGTCCATATTTTCTGTGGTTACCCACAATGTGAAGGTTTTGATGGGCTACAAGCTTATACAGTCCAGCTCTGCTCATGTCTGTTGCCACTCCTGATATTTGCTCTAAGCTCTTGACCATCTAACCAGGATTTTAAAAAGAAAAGAAACCCACAGGAAAAAAAAAAAAGGAGAAGTGATGGAATGGAATGGAATGGAATGGAATAGAATAGAATAGAATAGAAGAGAATCAACCAGGTTGGAAGAGACCTCCAAGATCATCCAGTCCAACCTAGCACCCAGCTCTATCCAGTCAACTAGACCATGGCACTAAGTGCCTCATCCAGTCTTTTCTTGAACACTTCCAGGGATGATGACTCCACCACCTCCCTGGGCAGCCCATTCCAGTGGCTTTGTTCATTGCTTAGTTTATTTGGGGATTCCATTGGAATGGCTAGCCCAAGGAGAACTGCTCACTTATCTTCTTCTGGAAGAAATTGAGTCAAATGCCATACAAATGTACATTTGTACTCTGTAGCGGCATTGTCTTTGATAATCAGGGTTCTCTGCTGGCAACCAAACATCTCACATACTGAAAGTCTTCTGTGAAGAAATTAAAACAAACAGTGAAGGAAAAATCACTTATGAGAAAATTTTAGCAGAACTGGACCAAATGGTTTAAGGATCATTTTTCTCTGTAAATAAAGTGGTGAAGAGAATGAGATGTTTCAGTGAAGTGCTCAGCTTCAGCAGAGGTACAAATGAATGAAACCAATATATGCACAACTAGAAAATGTTGAGTAGGGAAATTGTTCTACAAATGCCTCTTTTTTTTTTTTTTTTCCTTTCTTCTCTTCCCCTTTGTGCATGCATTCCTCAGGAAAAGTGCTGTTTTGTTCTGGCAAAATGATTTTGCAAGTATTCACCTATCCCTTAGCAGAGCAAATGCTTGAGGTACAATGTAATTTGTACCATTGTACTGGATTGGTCCAGTCAGTCAATTTTGTGCAAAGACACTGAATGATTCAGGATTTATACTCCCTGACAAAGAACTTTTTTCCATCACCTAATAAGTAACAGCTTTAGAATCCAGCACATGTATGCTCACTTGTATTATTTTAAACCTGCTATGCCAATGTAAAAAGATCTGAAGTAACTGTAATGGGCACCTTACAGCCTCTTTACACCACTAGAACATTTCATAGACATTTTATGGAATATTTTATAAGATAAAGGTGATGCCAGGGGAGGTCTAGGCTGGATGTTAGGAGGAAGTTCTTCACAGAGAGAGTGATTGGCCATTGGAATGGACTGCCCAGGGAGGTGGTGGAGTCACTGTCCCTGGAGGTGTTCAAGCAAAGTCTGGATGAGGCACTTAGTGCCATGGTCTAGTTGATCGAACAGGACTGGGTGCTAGGTTGGACTGGATAATCGTGGAGGTCTCTTCTGACCTGGTTGATTCTATGATCCTGTGATCATTGGTAAGTTTTAAGAGCAAACCTCTGTCAGAGATTACATAGCTACAGCTGGCAAGGTCTCAAAGAGAGCAGATGAGATGACATTTGCACCTATAAATTTTGTGGTGTCTTGCATCTTTCATACAAAAAACATGCAGCAGTTGTACTTGGGTCTTCTTCTACTCTTACACACTATCAGTGCTGCTTACAGAACAAGTATTTCAATAGCCTGGAGAGGGAAGTTAGATGATATCAGTGACAGTTTCTGATTTTCATTAAAGGGCCACTATTCTTTCATAGAATCATAGAATCAACCAGGTTGGAAGAGACCTCCAAGACCATCCAGTCCAACCTAGCACCCAGCCCTATCCAGTCAACTAGACCATGGAACTAAGTGTCTCATCCAGTCTTTTCTTGAACATCTCCAAGGATGGCGACTCAACTTGCTCTGAATCAGGTACTATGGCAAGCATTTGCAGATAATTTCTCATTTACTCTCTATTATCATTTCAAAAGGTGTTAAAATGCTTGGAATCCTGGTGAGTGAAATCGATAGGAACTAGCTTTCTGCAACCCGTCAACAAGAAATTTTAACCACACATGCATAGTGTAACAGAACAGAAAGGAAAATGTATTTCTCAAGTGCAGAGCAAAGCAATTTTTTTCATAGCTGCATGGGACAGAACAGAAGAGAGTTTGCAAAAAAATGACAGACTTGGGTAGCTAAGTTGCTCTTCTACTAGGTCAAAGGAAAAAAATGCTGATTTAACCTGAACACCATTCCTGACCTTGGATTTTATACCTTTTCCTGCACTTTCCACTATTGATGCCTAATACACAGGTATTAATATATCTGTATATATATATATATGTATATATATAATGTATTTTAGTACACTAATACACAGATTGGAACCCTGCTTGTGGATTTCAGTTGTGAAGATGTTTTGATATATTCCAATTTTTCACTAAAAAATAATCATTACATGAAACCCTGTATCAGTTTTGGAGTTCAGCCCTGGGATTTGGTCCAAAGGCTAAAAACAACAGTTTTATCTACCAGGCTAGGGTTTCAGAAAGCATTGCCAATTTATGATAATTATTGATTAGAAACCAATCCCATGAAAAGGTTGTTACATTTCTATCTGTGAATATATTCATAACCCTCAGAGGAAAAGGCACTAAGCAGTACAGTCTAGCTCTGATTCAGCTCTGCTTTGAGAGGGGAATGGGTTCAGCTGACCTGCATATCTACACTATTCTGTGATTCGGAGAGTGGCAAAACATAATTTCTAAGCTGCTGCTATTTATTTGTAGTAACTGGGAAGAAATTGATGAACTTTGCTTGCCCTTTGTCATGCAAACTCCTAATCAAACTTGTTCTTTAATAGTATTAATCCTAATCAAACTTGTTATTTAATAGTATTAATCCTAATCAAACTTGTTATTTAGTAGTGTTATATTATCTCATGATTGTTTAGCAAATGCAACTTGTGTGAGTGACTTGTGATTTGGGATTTCTTCTTTAACATCTTTTAAGAGGCCACTACCTGTATGTATGGCCAGTGGAGCACTGTGCACTGAGGTGCCCAAATCTTTGATGGCAATAGCTAATCAAGAAAGTAGAAGGTATCAATGGAGGTACTGCAATTCTCCGTGAGTGCACTCTTCCTTATTGCAAATATAATGTATTTTAGCTTTAAATACTCTGCATTACCTTGCCTTTTCCATAGTATGTTCAGAGTCAGTGGGATCACCTCAGATGTGTTGCAGCTCATCAAGCAACAGTGACATTATGATCTATATATGACTCTTCCTATGCTCCTTTCTGAATTTTGAGTACTTCTGCTATTAGTCCCCTTTATTATTAATCTACTTAACAAGAAAGCGTGGCTGAGTAATCATGGCAAGGTGATAAATTCCCACAGCCATTCTTCAGAAGGTCTAATGAAGCCCGAGCATCAGTCAGATTAGCAATTTGGCACACTGATGGCTCCGGGGCGCAGTTCAGCCTCCCCTGAAATCTGTGAAAGGACTCTGGGAACTGGATGATGCCTGAAATGAACAAGGGCTGTTGTTCCACAGATTGAGTGACATTAAATATTCCCAAAGGGTTTTTATTATTAGATTAGAATCAGTTCTTAAATCACTATATTGTGTGGAAATTTCTCATTCCAGAAGTAAGCAAATATTCAAGAGTATATGTATTTTACTTAGCAGCTACCACAGAAAAATATACAAAGTGGGAAACTGCTTAACACAAAACCTAACTGGATATAAAAATATGTTCCCCTGACAGGTCTGTTTCTTTAGTAGAGCTTCATTAAAGAGGGCACAATAGTTTTATGGAATATCCTGTGATTTAATGTATAAAACATGTAGCCACTTTAATATATCTCAGAAAGTTCAGTTTTGCATTGTACTTTAGTTTTTTATCAGTGTAATCAGTATTCTTTCTAATAATTCTCTGTAAAAGGGCTTCCCTTTGCTTCAGGACTTGTAAAATGTTTTCTTTGATCAGGTTTATTACCTCTGAGTTTGTATTGATTTATTCAATTCAGATAGGTGACACTAAAGGTATAATACACTAAGAGTTGAATAGATCCTTGGAACCCAATGCTTACAAATCATAAGTCTAGGATCACACTAGGAGGGGCCAAAAGGGGAAAGCTGAGATATTGATGAGTTTTGCAAAATACCTTGGTTGTTTCATATATTTTGCCTAGTAGACTGGTGTGGAAGACAATAAAACTGAATCAGGCTGTGACACATTGAAAGGAAATTAATTCCCTTCTAGCAAAAAGGATAGAATTCAAAAGATCCCAAGTGCTTTAATTTCATGACCCCGTGCAAAACCTAGGTACAAAGACAAACGTGTAGCGCTAAACACACATGCAGTAACAGTATCTGCAGCCAGGCCACAAAAGTAGGTGAATGTGAAATGTTTCCTGGTGTAGCCTAAGAGATGATGCTCCTGTGCCATACTGAAAGGATGTGAGAAGGCAAGGCTGCCTTTAGGTTATACACAGTTTACCATACCACCTGAGAAATAAATACTTGAAGTGCAAACACACTTCCAGGTGAAAAATCTCTGCCAATATTAAGAGCACAAGTGAGACAACCAAGACATGTGTAATATTAATTCCACGGGACCTGGACAAGCTTGAGAAGTGGGTCCATGTGGTCTTCATAAGGTGCAGCAAGGCCAAGGGCAAGGTTCTGCATCTGGATCAAGACAATCCTCAGTATATCCTTAGAATAAAGGGATTGAGAGCAGCCCTGTGAAGAAGGACTTTTGGATGCTGGTGAATGAAGAGATGGGCACGAGTGGGCAATGTACCCTCACAGCCAAGAAGGCTAACTGTATCCTGGGCTGCAGCAAAAGAAGTATGGCCAGCAGTTTGATTCTGCCATTCTACACAACTCTCATGAGACCATGTCTAGAGTACTGCATCCATCCCCAGAGTCCTCAGCACAAAAAGCCATGGATGTGTTGGAGCAGATGAGGGCCACAAAAATGATTCATGGGATGGAACAGTTCTTCTATGACGAAAGGCTGAAAGAATTAGAAAGAATTACTGTTGTTCAGCCTGGAGAACAGAAAGCTCCAAGGAGATCTTATTGCAGCCTTTCAGCATTTAAAGGGGGCCTACAAGATAGATGGGGACAGTCTCTGTAGCAAGGCTTGTTGAGACAGGATATGGGTTCATGGTTTTGAACTAAAGGGTGGTAGATTCAGACTAGGTAGAAGAAAGACATTTTTTAAGATGACAGTGGTGAAATACTGGCACAGATTGCCCAGAGAGGTGGTGGGTGTCCCATCCCTGGAAACATTCAAGGTCAGGTTGGATGGACCTCTGAGCAACCTGATCTAATCAAAGATGTCTCTGCTTACTGCAGCAGGATTGGACTAGATGAGCTTTAAAGATCCCTTCTAACCCATAGCATTCTATGAGTCTACGATCTCTTAGGATAGGTGGATATTGGACCTCTGTGTCAGACCTTTCCATTTACAAGGTGAAACAGCTTAAAATTTTATCAGAAAAAAAACAGGACTGGTTCACCTAATACACAGTACTGAGGAAAGCTGCCAATTTAAAAAGTATGTCCATTTACATTTTGTTAGTTTATTAAATACTTGGCAGTATTTCAGACAAAATACCTGCCCTTTTGTTTCTCTTTCTTTGTTCTGAAAGCTTAAGATCACAGTTTTCTTCATTTGACCTTCAGCTTGTCTAAATTCCAATTAACACTAATGGAGGTATGTTAATGTCCTCCAGCTTGGACCTGACTCACCAAGAGATTTGGAGACATTCCACAGAAGTGGTTTGTTTCCCACAGAAATGGAAAAGGCTGATTGTGGAAGGGGAAAATGAAACCGCCGCACCGCTTCCACATGCCGCTGTCAAAGAAATTAACGTTCCTGTCCCAGAAGGCAAATTTGTTGTGCAGACCTGTGAATGCAATCGGTGCCCATTAATGCAAACACAGGGACAACGAGGGAATTGTCACTTGCCTGCTAAGGGCCATAACCCATTATTCTCCTCTCTTTCCCACTGGCTTTCCTATGATGCCGTGGTTCTTCTTAACAGTTGTAATGTTTCCAGGCTCTTTGCGTGTAGTACTAAGTTCTACGTTATTAGGTTCTTTTGTGCAGAAGGCAGGCTGCAGTTTTCACACTGCAAGGAATATTATAGCCTGGCACACAGATATGTGTCCCAAACCAGTCTTCAGACTCCACTTCCTGCATGACAGGGCAATAAGACAGGATAAGCATGTGTCTACTGTATGTATGGCTTTAACGAAGAGACAATGTAGGTCAGCCATGATAGAGCGAGGGTGCCAATTTTTCTAACCAGAGCAGGTTTCAGTAACTGAGACTTGTTCATTATAGTAGCAGAATGTCACAACCTCTCTCACATGTTGCAGAATGTAATGCTGTTCCCCCCCTCTACCTCTGCCTTGACCAGAGTTGTTAAACACTGGTTAATTCCAAATTTGTTTTAGATACAAGCTGACAAGTCAGCAGAATGAAACCTGAATTCATTAAAAATCTAGCCATCTAGTCATCTTCCACTGCATAAGAAATGCAACTGAAGTCATGAAAATTGCTTAATTCTATTTGCTTTAATGACTGTGCTTGGAACAAAATCTAGTTTGTTGTACTAAGAGGATGTAGTAAGTAGTTTTTACCCTTAGAATATGAGTTATAAGACCTGATCCCTTATTCTGCTCTGACCTATGGTATGACTTCTAACTTAATCACTAAGTGAAAAAACAGCAAACTGCCCAACTAGAAGATTTTGGTAAAGCCTCAACTATTGCCTTCAAATGTAGTTTGCTTGAAAGTGGACAAATTTCTGAGTTCATTTTGCTCTTATGCAAAATGAGATCTCCTGACTCCATTTGTTTCTGCCATTCTCATGCAAACCTAAGGTCCAGGACAACTACATAGGACCTTCTTTGGGGAAACATAGCAAAGACCATAGTCAAAGGTAACACTCAGTAGGATACCCACAATTTTAATTGACCTTAGCTCTTGCAAGTCAGGAAAATCATTTGACATTTGCCACCACACATTATTTACTCTTTTTACACACTACTTCTCTGCCTTCATCTCATGCTTGTCATGTCTGGAAGGACTGCTACCTCCTCTACTCCAGGCTTACATTTGGAGTACGCAAGCATAGTTCATAGTTCCTCCTTAGGTATCTAACCATTGAGATTCAAACCAAAATGATAATAATAATGACACTTTGCAGTTCAAGGTAACCTTCTGATCTCAAATAATAAGCTGGGCTCCCTGTAGGTCAGTGGGGAGAAAGAAACTTTAATACCTAACTGCCAAAAGCCTGAGTGAAAGCATGCATTCTCTCATAGAACTTCTAAAACATCTATGCAAAATCCAGACCACACTGCAGAGACCAAACCTATATTAACTTCATCAGTCCCAAGACTGCATCCTCAGCTTTACGTTCCAGCAGGGTAGAAAGCTAATTTTGGAGAAAATTATGTGACTGGGAAAAAGGAGAAACTAGAAAGTCAAGAGTACAATAACAATTAAAATCAATAATGAATTTCAAATTAATTAGAACTGGGGAAAACTGTCAATACTGAGAGTGCTCTTTCAGTTGAGACTGCAATCTACTTGCTATATGAAGAATACTTTAGAACAAAAGCAACATAGCAGTGTCTCCTCTGCAAAACTGCCTACATCCTTGTCCTAAGACAAAGCCTGTCCTTCCTTTTCTTACATGTTTTTTTAACCTATTTACTTATTTTCACTTCTACTTACTAACAGTTTTCCAAGCTGCTCAGCTTAGCTCTTCACTGTCTCCATATTACGAAAGCTTTATTGTTCCCTGTGAATGCTCCATCACTTATCCCTCCCTGCTCCATGATTTGGCACAAATGGCCTCTTTTAAGCTTCTGTGTGAAGACCACCTGCACCAGACTTTAAAATTACTAACATGGAGGCAGGCTGAGATCAGCTTAAACTTGAGTTTCAAATCTACTCTACAACTCTTGTTGTTTCTTACTCCCTAAACTGACTTAATTTCCCACACCAACTGCTAAAGCAATAGTCCTGAAAGAGGGAGCTATAATTTACAGTAACTCATCTTAATACATGAACATTAATTTTATTTATTGTACCAAACCTCAGATTTACTAGAGACATAGTCCATGATTGGCATTTTGAAGGAAATATGGTAAATTACTCAGATCTATGGGTATAGCTGCAGAGATTTACAAAACCTCGCCTTAAATAGCTAGAACATTATATATGACTAGTGCTGAGGTTATGTCCAGTGTTATTTTGCTGATTTACTTTTGCAGGTGGAGTAGGTGAAATAGATGTCAATTCACAAAATAAAAGGGTAGGGTTCTTTTTTTCTATATATAATAATATATTGAAAAGTAGATTTGTGAAGACAGACTGAATGGAAAACGAAGATAGACCGAATGGAAAGCAAACACAAACTCTGAACCAACACAAGCTGCTGCTAATGTTTTATCCTCCAAAAATATATTCAAAAATTATTAATGGTCTGATCCTATGAAGACTCGAAGGACATGCATGTTTGGTTTGACTGAGACAGAGTAAGTTCTTCCCATAGCATCTTTCCTAGTTTTGTGTTTTGCAGTGGTGTAGCTGGGTGTTAATAATGCACCAGTGTTCTAGCCACTGCTGAGCCAAGCACCGAGGCTGTGCTCTTGCAGCATTTCCACCTCCCCCCCTAACAGTGGGCTGAGGGATGGTCAAGATCTTGGGAAGGGAGGTGGCTGAGCCAAACTGACTAAAGTGACATTCTGTGTCATATGATGTCATCTCAGTTATAAAAGTTAAGAGAAAGAAGAAAGTATGGGAGGACATTTGTTGGTGATGTCTGTTCTGCAGAGAACCAGCTAGATGTATCAAAGTCCTGCTTTCTTGTGAGCAGCAAGACATCACCTGCTGGCAAGAAGTAGAGAATATCTTTGCTCTTGCTTCTGTGAGTGGCCTTTGCTTTTGCTCCATTACATTGCTTCTGACTTGACCCACAGGCCTGTCGTTATATTTTGCCTCTCCCTTGTCCATCTAAGAAGGTGAGTGATAGAGTGGCTTTGGTGGGCATCTGGCCCCCAGCCAAGGCTGAACCTCCACAACATAATACTTGATTAGTCCCATGCCTGGTAGAGAGTGATGATAAGGACTACTCACAGCAGTAAAGCCCTGTGGCTGATGATACTCACAGGGTCAGTAACAATAGCTCAGTTTTCCAGCTATTTTCTTAATCAGGCAAGAAATACATTGAAATCAGTAAACTTTCTAAGTATTAAGAGAAAAATGACTCAATGTAGAATCGGCCCCAATAGGAAAAAAATTATAGTTCATTGTGCAACTAAGAAGACAAGAAAAAGCTGTTGTTTTCAGACATCTCAGGGACACAACAACCAGAATGCATATGCTGGGAAAATGAAATTAGCAAGTGCTGTCATTTGTTTTAGCATATGATCGAATCTGACTGGCATGAGCTTGTCTCTGATGCGTTTTCTCATTGGTGCTGTGTGATGGTTTGAGTGTTACCCGCTCCCCACCCCCCTTGTGAAAATCACCCAGACTAGACTCAGCTGAATCTGGAAATTGAATGAAGCTTTATACTTAGAGCTCAGCACAATATACAAGCAAATATTTACAATCTATACAGAAATGTACAAGTTAAAAAGTAATACAGAAACACAACAGCCCTCCCAGAAAACAAAGTTCCCAGGAGGAGCTCTCAACCACCTTTCCACTTTCCTCCCACCCCCCTACCTTACACCAAACTTTGCCTTACGTTCCAGGTGAGTTTGGAGGATCAGCCGGGGCGCTTAGGAAGCAGAAGGATCAGTCAGGCAGCAAGTTAGAGAGAAAACTGCAGCCCAAAGCCCAGAGAGAGACTCCCCTATCTATGTTTGTGTTCTTGTTCTCAGGAAGCCTATGAGTGAAGTAGCCATCACCATTGGTTTTTTTTTCACAGCCTATAATCTAATTCTCACCAAAATATCCCAGCTAGGCTCAAACTAGAGCACATGCTGGAAAGAAGAAAAATGCCAAGCCAGTTAGCAATGTTTCTGAATGTGATGGTCTCTCACTTTTCTGCCTCTCCTTTTGTAAAAACACTGGAGATGCTTAAAATCCCTAAATCATATAAGGCATATTTTTAATATCTTGTACTAGGGACAACCTTTTTAATAGTGCTGGAAATCCCTATATACCATATCTAGGTGTATCCAGATGGATTGCTTCCATATGAAGACATTTTTTTTTTCTTGTGCCATTTTTCATTCTGTAGTACATATCTGTAATGTATGCTTTTTATAATGCAGGGCTACCCTTAATAACCTTCTATTTTTTTTTTAAATTTAATATGTATATATATATTTTTTTTTAGAAAAAGCAGATGTGATGAAGTGAATGAGAGATATTGGTTTAATAAAGCATGGTTATCTTCCCTTAGATGTTACAATAAACCAGATTAGATAGAGCTCTAATGGAGAAAGCTTCACTGTTACTTCTGCTGTTGATAAATGGTTTGAATTTTCATTTTCTCTGCTCTGTGTATCTATGCATAGGTGCCTGTGTTTAACTGTTTGGAACCTGGCACTGTAACAACGTAAAAGCGATGAACCCCAGGGTCTCAAACCAGTTTGATAGACAAATGATAATTCCTACCTGATAGAGAGAAGTGAAAGGTGACAAATCCTTCCCTAACAATTACATTTCTTTCATGAGTCCTTCACCCATTTCTGAGCATAACGTCTCTATGTATCTATGCATAGGTGCCTGTGTTTAACTGTTTAGAACCTGGCACTGTAACGACGTAAAAGCAATGAACCCCAGAGTCTCAAACCAGTTTGACAGACAAATGATAATTCCTACCTGATAGAGAGAAGTGAAAGGTGACAAATCCTTCCCTAACAATTACATTTCTTTCATGAGTCCTTCACCCATTTCTGAGCATAATGTCTCTATGTATCTATGCATAGGTGCCTGTGTTTAACTGTTTAGAACCTGGCACTGTAACAACGTAAAAGCAATGAACCCCAGAGTCTCAAAACAGTTTGATATACAAATGATAATTCCTACCTGATAGGGAGAAGTGAAAAGTGACAAATCCTTCCCTAACACATTTCTTTCATGAGTCCTTCATCCATTTCTGAGTATAATGTCAGTCAAGCAATAACAGAAGACTCAGTGTCATGATGGAAAAAGGACATTAAAACCTTTATAGGGGCGGAGAGAGGGGATATGTGAATGTACTTCAAAGAGAGGGCCTTGTTTTCCTTTTATTCCCTCAGTATTTCCATGAAACCTAAGGCAATGACATCACAACAAAACAAGGTTGCCAAGATATACTATACAAAAACATGTTTTCACATGGTTACATTTTCTGCAAATTATAGTTCTTGGAGTATAAATCAGAATAATTGTTTAAATCGGAGTGACTGTTGAAACAGATTTACAGAGATCAAATCAAAAATGTAATAATTCTTGTGGTTTCACTAATGCTCAGAGCACCAAATACTTCTGAAAATTTTGGTTGTCAGTTATATATAGTGTTTACATTAACATGCTGCTTGAACAGAGAAAATATATATTTTAAGATGAAAATGTGAATCCAGGGTTACAAGAATGTTTCTGAAACAGCTAAGTCATCTTGTTTCAAGTAAAACCAGATGTTTGCTTAAAGTGAAAGGCAATCATTTCTTTTAATTATGTTCACTGGTTAGGCCACCAGGAATATCCATATGTGCACACAATGATCTGATTAAAATCAAAGACCTTACAATGGAGAAAGCAATCAACAACTGAAAGACCACCAAATGACATGTGAGGCACTGACCTGGATTCTACTACCTCCATTCGCTCGTTTTCACTCATCAAATTGAACAGGAGAGACTGTTGGAGTCCACCAAGGTCCTCTGAGCGAATCATGTCCCCAGGACCTCAATCAATGGCCTCCTAAACAGTTGCTCCAAACTGATGAATCTGGACTTAATCCATTTCTCATCTTTGCACAGAGTCAATACCTGTAAGGAGCGTTCAGAACTGAGTAAGGAAGCAGCTGCATCATGCTTTTCTGGTCATTCCAGCCTTTAGTGTGGTGAGTCCGTCTAGTGGAAGAGAGAAAAATATGGGAACTTGTGCATTATTTTGCAAGAATATATCACCAGAAGAGATGTGGATGGATAAATGGATCAGACAAGTGTATTTTTGTGTCCTCCTGAAATCTTGACTGTGGATGCCATGTGACTCAGCTTAGGAAAGATAAGAAACATTAACATGAGACTTCTTGAATATCCACATACTCTAACAAATCTTCCTGTCCTGGATGTTTCATGTGCACTTATCACCTGATTTTTTATTGGCAACTGATTGTTTTGAAGATTCAAAACATTTTTCGTAGTTGGAAACTTCTATGCAAAACCCTGTTTAGAAATATAAGGATTCTTAGTCCTCTTGGGAAGAGACACCAAAACCTCTGGCCTGTAGGAAGAGAAATGCATCTTCTGCTGTTTACAGAACAATAAAATATCTTCTGGGAGCTGGCATTTGCCTCTAGTAGAACCTTCCCAGCTGCTCTGTGACCCTACCAGCAGACAAGTACAGCTTGATAAACACCTCTTTCAGTGGCAACTATGTTCTGTATATCAAAAGTAGTGCATCACATTTATATACTAAATAATATACACATAATATTCACATCAACACATATGCACGTGAGCATCACATATATGCATGTAATACATTGCAGATGGATATAAAAGAGCATCATATCCTCTGATATTTTGATAATATTCTTTCTGGAGCTGAACATTTTCTCCAGGAAGACTTGGCCAGTTAACTATGTTTTCTGCACGTAGTTTTCAATTGGCACCACCTCATCTTAAAGCTGCAGGACCTTTTTTATTATTATTATTTTGTGACACTTACCAAGTGAGCCTACTTTCACATTCTTATGGAGGATACTCTATTTTCTAGGGGGTCTTTTATGTAAAATAATTTATATTCCAGTTTATGAATGCTGCATTCAGTTTGGGGCTCTTCAGTTTAAAAGGGACAAGGACCTGCTGGAGTGTGTCCAGTGGAGGGCTGCGGGGATGATTAGGAGACTGGAGGGCATGGCTTATGAGGAGAGACTGAGGGACCTGGGGCTTTGTAGTCTGGAGAAGACTGAGAAGGGATTTAATAAATGCTTATAAACACCTGAGGGCTGGTCTTGAGATGGGGGACAGGCTCTTCTCACTTGCTCCCTGTGATAGGACAAGGAGCAATGAGTGTAAGTTGCAGCACAAGAGGTTCCACCTCAACACAAGGAGGGACTTCTTTACTGTAAGGGTCACAGAGCACTGGAACAGGCTCCCTAGGGAGGCTGTGTAGTCTTCCCTGGAGACTTTCAAGGCCTGTCTGGATGTGTTCCTCTGTGATCTGTGTTAGATTGTGTGGTCATGCTCTGGTAGGGGGGGTTGGACTCAATGATCTCCTTGGGTCCCTTCCAACCTCTAATATCCTGTGATCCTGTGATCCTGTGAAAAGGGAGGGAGAGGGAGAGGGGAGGAATGGGGAGGAGAAGTTTGATTTGGAGAGGTTTGGGTTGGAGAGGAGAGGTTCAGAGAGGTTTGGTTCAGTTCAGAGAGGAGAAGTTCATCTCAGAGAGGTTCAGTTCAGAGAGGTTTGGAGAGGTTCAGTTCAGTTCAGAGAGGAGAGGTTCAGAGATTCAGGAGAGGAGAGGGGAGGAGAGAGAGGATGGGAGGCGAGGGAGCTGAGAGGGAAGGGGATTCTATGATAAATTCTAAAGTTCAGTCTCTACCATGTCCTTTGATAAACATGTATATATGTAGCCAATCATCTCCATGACAGCTAGCTATATGCTGGTCTTGTGAGTCCTGTGGCATTACACAGTTTTTAAAATGTTCCTCTTTCACACATCATTACTTCCTGTCAATGTTCTCTCAAGGCCTTTAGTGCATTTCATCAAGTTCCTTAAAGTTCCTCTCATTGTGAGAATATTTACAGGAAAAAAATCATGCAGACCCTGCAAATTTATCAGCAGACACTTGATCATATATAATCACCTTGTAGATAATGTTGCCAGCAATATCTTCTCCAAGGCATGATCCTGTCTTGAAGTATAACAGCTTCACCAGTTTTCAACATGAGACAGGGACTGAAACTGGTTAGCATTGGAGTGGATGACCTCCAAGTACCTCTGGCACTGCTTAGTGGAAAGTAGATGATATTAATGCTGATATAGAAGAGCAGCAGGAAGTCTAATTTGTAACCCAGCAGGATCCCAAAATATGTCAAAAATATTATTTATGATGAAAACTCATAAAATAGAGTCAAGGCAGATTTTATTGTTTACTTATCCATGTCATAAAATATACAAGCACAGCAAATATAAACAACAGCAAAAACAAGCTGAGCAAAGGCAAGCCTTCAGCTAGCTTAATAGTCTCTAAATTCTAAATATTATCTCATGACAAATGGTTGCTGGAGTACACAAAGGACTGTACCAAATCCTGTTCACTATTCCTTGCAGACCACCGCTTTCAAGGACTCTTCCATCCAGCTGTGTTATCACATACCCTGCCTTGGAACAGGAAACTTCATTTCCTCGTAACCATTTGGTGATCCTCTGTTGGAAAAAGGATTACTGCTTACCTTTCTCTGGACCAGCTTTTGGAGGTGGACTGTTCTTTTCCTTCCTGTGTCTTTGAAGGAACAGTCAAGCATGCCTCCCTTCCTTACTATGCTGGTCTGGGTGAGGTTTTCTAGTCTATCTTTTATACCCTTTCCATCACTAATTTCTAAACATTTCCCAGCAGTATGTTAATCTATTCAAGCAATATTTGCTACCCTGCTCCTTCATTATTATTCTTTTTCATCTTGCTTCAGAAGCAGGACGTATTTCCTTCTGTGCATACTTTCCATACAGCACTAAGTATCCTACTGCTTCTCTGAGAGTGGCTCAGGAAAAGGACATAAAATTAGTGTGATGGTTTGGGTGTTCCCCACCCCCCCTCCACTTTGGAGATCACCCAGACTAGACTCAGCCAGCTCTGGAAATTGAATGAAGCTTGTTATTTACAGCTTAGCACAATATACAAGCAGATATTTACAGTATATACAGTTACATACAGAAATATACAAGGTAAAAGGTAATACAGAAACACAACCCCCCCCCTAGAAACCTAAGTCCCCAGGAGGGGCTCCCAACTGCCCTTCCACCTTCTCCCCCACCTCTCAACTTTACCCCAGTCTCAAGAAAGAGTGGAGGTTCGGCCAGGGGGTTAGGAAGCAAAGTGGATTAATCAGAGAGATGGCAGAAAAGCTAGAGAGAAATGCAGCTCAGCCAGTTCCCCCAGAAGAAGTACCTTATCTATGTTTAGAGATTCTCGTTCTTATACATCTCAGCAAGCCAACGAGTGAGGTAGACATCACCCTGCTTTTCTTTTCACAGCCTGTGATCTAATCCTTCTCACCAAAACATTCTAGCTAGCTTTGAACTAGCACAATCAGAGGCCAGCATACAAAAAGATCACAAATTATATAACCAGAACATTTATCTGTGTGCCCATAACACGCATGCATAGCTGGTTTTAAATCTTGCAGTGACAAGGACTCTACAGCCTCTCCAATTTATTCCATTCCTTGATTGTGTTGGTTTTTTTTTCCTAATATATAAC
Source organism: Tricholaema leucomelas (assembly GCA_013400475.1). Lineage (NCBI taxonomy): Eukaryota > Metazoa > Chordata > Aves > Piciformes > Lybiidae > Tricholaema lacrymosa > Tricholaema leucomelas. The sequence goes on from WAAF01012797.1 coordinate 465,697, forward strand.
ATTTTTTTTCCTTGACACAAGTTAAGCTGACTACTTCTTGTTCTATGCTCCATGGCTATGAAGAGCAGGGTGAGAGAACTGGGTTTGTCCAGCCTTGAGAAGTGAAGGCTTAGGGGAAACCTTATTACCATGTATCAGTACATAAAGGATGGCTACCAGGATGATGGAGACAAGGAGGCACATGTAAAAGACAATGGGTAATGGGTACAAGTATCTCCTGGGGAGATTCCTTTTGGAACCCAGAAGAAAATTTTTCATGGTGAGAACAGTTTGACATTGGAATCATCACCCAAGGGAAGTAGTGTAGTCTCCTACATTGGACAGTTTTAAGATTCAGCTTCACCATCTCATTTCAACTCTACTATCACACTGAAAAGTTGGACCAGATGACCATTGAGGCCAACCTGGCATTCTACAATTCTATGATTATTACACTTTTCTATATTTTAAAGACTCCTGAATATCAAACACTTGGGGTTTTTTTTCCTCAGCTCCCAGACTATGTGGGTTGAATTTAGCAGGTCTGGAATGATGTAATTAACAGAATTAATACTATATGACTTACCTGAGCAGTCTGAACCAATCATTCTATTTCAAACTAGGTAGGAAAAAAAAAAATCTAGAACTTGCAGATGAATTTATTTTTTAATAGAAATGTCTCTGTAAAATATCAGAAGTTTGCAAAATAAATCTATTTTTAAAACTACTTTGTGAACTTGGGAAAAGTGAGACTTGAATGAGACAGAGCTAATATTTGTCTTTTTTTCTTCTGTGCCACAGTTCATTTAGCCAGAAAATTAACTCAGTGCTCAACAAAAGTATGCTTTATATAAAATAATATGCAATTACTACATTTGTTAAACAAAGATTAGTCATTAAGCAGCCTGAAATGCAATCAATATTGTAGGTTGCAGATAAAAGAAAAGCACTCGAAAGGAAACTACAGACAGTAAACTACAGAAACTTGGGTTAATCTTACAAACAAATGAAAATCCTTACTCCTTCTCAGGCCATGCTCTGCTGGCAATACATTTGCAATTAAAGTACTGGGTGATTTATGGAACTCAAAAAGGAAATTACTCAAAGACATCTAGGCTGAATGCTTGTAAATAGCTCTCACTCTCCCAAAGGACAGGAGTTCAACTATTGCCATGGCTCAGATGAGAAGATCTTGACTTGCTTTGCAAAATGTTTGCTTGACTTCTTCAACTTCATCGCTTAAATGTGCTTAGCTCAGTAAGACAAGTGGCACAAGAGGTTATACAAGTCCTGTTAAGTACAGTATCAATCCTTACAAGATATTTTGTAACAAATGTTAGTTTATTTTTATTCTATTTTAATATTCCTTGAGGAAAATATTTAGAGTAATTAATTTCTATTAACATCTAGAACACAGTGCACCCATAAATAAAACTGTGATTTTTTTTTCCATTTAAAAATGTTTAGACTCTTTCAGAGCGTGCTAGTTATTAAAAATCTATTCAGGATATGAATATTAGTGACACTGGTAAAAATAAAAACTTCAGAACAGTTCTGGGCCCCCCCAGTTTAAGAGGGACATTGAGATGCTTGAACATGTCCAGAGAAGGGCAACGAGGCTGGTGAGAGGCCTCGAGCACAAGCCCTACGAGGAGAGGCTGAGGGAGCTGGGATTGTTTAGTCTGGAGAAGAGGAGGCTCAGGGGAGACCTTATTGCTGTCTACAACTACCTGAGGGGTGGTTGTAGCCAGGAGGAGGTTGCTCTCTTCTCTCAGGCAGCCAGCACCAGAACAAGAGGACACAGCCTCAAGCTACACCAGGGGAAATTTAGGCTTGAGGTGAGGAGAAAGTTCTTCACTGAGAGAGTCATTGGACACTGGAATGGGCTGCCCAGGGAGGTGGTGGAGTCGCCGTCCCTGGAGCTGTTCAAGGCAGGATTGGACGTGGCACTTGGTGCCATGGTCTAGCCTTGAGCTCTGTGGTAATGGGTTGGACTTGATGATCTATGAGGTCTCTTCCAACCTTGGTGATACTGTGATACTGTGATACTGTGAACGTGATTTATTCCCTGGAGATCTTTGACTCCATGGCTTTGTTCCTATAACCTTTTACTGTGGACATCAAAACAAGTTTCCAGGATGGTTTGCTCCAAATATGAGGAGTTATTGATTACAGAACGATTCCCTTCAATATATTTAAATATCATGTTCAACTTGCTATCCATTAGCTCACATGAGAAGTCTGTTTGCAGCTATTTAGCCACCATGACTCTTTACCATTTTTAAAGGCATGGCCTTTACTTTTTCACCAGCTTGATAATAATTCTCTGCTTAAAATAATTTCTTGGAATCTATTGCTTAGGTAGATCAAATTTCTTTAATATGTTATGTTGATTCCATCCACTTTACAACTTTAGGAAAAAAATCAATGAAAAATAAAATATATAAACCTGATGTTTTTCTCTTATCTTCAGTATAATATATTGCTGTAATGTTATTGCTACATAGAAGTATTTCAACACCTATTTCTATAAGTAAATGCTAGCTGGTTTTAATTGAATTATTCACATTTATTATGAACCAGATTGGCTAACACATATTCCGTGCTTTTGTCTCACATCAGCATTCTCCTGACAATCCTGCGATCACCAGATCACCATTGTGATGGTTTGGGTGTCCCCCGCCCCCCCACACTTTTAGAAAGTACCCAGACTAGACTCAGTCGGCTCTGGAAATTTGAATGAAGCTTATATTTACAGCTGGCACAATTTACAAGCAGATATTTACAGTATATACAGTTATAGACAGAAATATACAAGGTAAAAAAGGTAATACAAACACAATTCCCCTCCCAGAAACCTGAGTCCCCAGGAGGGGCTCTCAACCACCCCTCACCTTCCCCCTACCCCTCTCAACCTTACCCCAATCCCAAGGAAGAATGGAGGTTCGGCCAGAGGGATTAAAAAGCAAGGTGAAGCAGCCAAGCAAAGGGAGGGTGAGGTTAGAAAGCAAGATGGAGTCCAGCCAGCAGCCTCAGCTTCTCCCCAGCAGGCAAAGCTCCCAGCGAAGAGAAGAAGCAAATGCCCTAATCTTTGTTTTGCCTTTCTTCTTTACATATCCCAGCAAGACTGTGAGCGAAGTAGACCTCACCATTGTTTTCATTTTACAGCCTATCATCTAGTTCTTCTCACCAAAACATGCTAGCTAGGCTCAAACTAGCACAACCATATTCATTCATAGTGTTCATAGAGTAAGTGTTCATAGAATCAATCAGGTTGGAAGAGACCTCCAAGATCATCCAGTCCAACCTAGCACCCAGCCCTATCCAGTCAACTAGACCATGGCACTAAGTGCCTCATCCAGGCTTTTCTTGAACACCTCCAGGGATGGTGACTTCACCACCTCCCTGGGCAGCCCATTCAGCCCATTCACTCTCCCTGGGAAGAATTTCACTTTTAGGCTGGGTACTACATTTCTTTCAGCTGTCTGGTGTTTCCAAAGTCTTGAAATACTTATTGAAAGTGAACAGTATTGATTCTAAAAATCTTCTTTGTGCAGCTATTTTAAAACTCTCAAATGGAAAAATAATTGGATCTAATGCTGATTGTTATTTAAGAGCTTTGATTATTAGTAGATAATATTTTATGTGATATTAATGTGTTATCTACCTCTTAATTTCAACCCACACAACAACAAAAAAAAATTATTAAACATTTTTATGCATTGTTGTTTACTGCTGTGATGGTTTGGGTGTTACCTGTGCCCCCCCCCCCACTCTTATGAAATCACTCAGACTAGACTATCACAGCTGGAAATTAAGGAATGAAGCTTTATATTTACAGCTTAGGTCAATATACAAGCAGGTATTTATGATATATACAGCTATGTACAGAAGTATACAAGTTAAAGAGGTAATACAGAAACACAACAACCTTCCCAGAAACCAGAGTCCACTGGAGGTATTCTCAACCACCCTTCCACCTCCTTTCCACCCTTCTACCTTATACCAGACTTTGCCTTATGTTCAAGGTGAGTTTGGAGAATCATCCATGGAGGTTATGAAGCAGACAGACTAGTTACACAGACAGCAGGTTAGAGAGAGAAGGGAGGCAGCCAGTGACAGAGAGCAACTCTGTTATCTATATTTGTGTTCTTGTTTTTGTACGTCTCAGCAAGCCTATGAGTGAAGTAGACATCACCACTGTTTCCTTTTCACAGCCTATAATATAATTCCTCTCACCAAAATATTCCAGCTAGCTTTAAACTAGCACAACTGCTCTAAAATGAACCAATAACTCTGTTCATTTTCTTTTTACTCCCCCCAAAAAGTGCTTTCTTCATCTTGCCCTTAACACTGACAGCCAGAATTACTCTTCACAGTGCTAGTTTGCTACAACTTCCAACATAAAAACCAGGCCAAACCCACAATATGCATTGTTTTCTTGCTACACATATTATAGATACAGGTTTTGTTATTGCTGCTTTCATTGGTAAGCATTTTGGTTCTTTTAAACAAGCTTTTGAGCTGTGGGATTACACTGTTTAGGGTTTTAAGTAAACAGGTTCTGATTACCACTCACATTTTTCTGATTAAATTTTTCCTCCCAAATGATTTGATTCATAATTGTTTTCAGCTTTGTGAAACTGATCTTTTTAAAGCACAAAAAGGGTATGTGCACACGCACACACACATGCTGCAGACGTTAATACATGCGTGTATGTGTGTGAGCACTTAGGGGTGCCTGTGGGTGTGTGGCTGTATGTGTACTGCGCAGCCGTGCCCAGATGGTTAGGTTTTTATTGTGTTTATACAAAGCAACTATAATCAAGTCACAAACACTTGAGCTGAACCACAAGTCCTGGAAATTCTTCTGCTAACTTGATGTCTAACGCAGAATTGTCCTGCACCATACGCAATACTTAGAAAATCAACATGTACTGTATTTTGAAATCCTTGGGACATTGAGTACTGGCAGCACCTCCCAGCCTCCTGATGATTCCTAACAGAAATCATTCATCTTTCCCTAGGCAATGAAGACCAGTGCTGCTCGTTTGATTTGGTTGTAGTGAGGAATGTTGACAGTAATTTAGAAAGAAATTAAAGAAATTAACATCACAATATGAGTAACAGCATAGCAGAAAATAAATGCAAAAGACAGATCTCTCCATTACTGAATTATAATCACATTAATACTAAATAAGGTGGTCAGAAAATACTGTAGAGGAAGAGTTAAAATAAGGTAATCTCCATGGGCAAGCATCAAAAATGCAGTATGATCAAACCCAAACAAATGTTGCATATTCTGTGATGTCAGATAGAATAATTTCATATTAGTAATTAGAAATAAATTCATCTGTATTATGAAGATGGGATAATTTAGCATCAGCGGTACCTGATTTTCCGATATGTAGTGGAATAAAAGTTTCTATCTGTGATGAACTCTTAAGAGAAGCATCACCCTCATCGCTACCAGAAATGTTTTCATTTTGCAGAGCCAGGAAGGGGAACTGAGGACCTCGATTGGTCATCACAGGAACCACATACATGTCAGATACGCTTCTGCCTCACTGTGATTTTGAAATGTAATGACTGTATCTTTATAGATGTTATTTAAAGGACTATCTTTTCATAGATGCTAGCTTAATCAAAGGCAAATATAGCCATGTTAAGTATACATTTGCAGTATAATCTTGGCAAGGGGCCAATAAAAAAACCTGTAGATTCACTTAAAACATGCTGTCTTGGAATCACTCAATAGTCATCAGAAAAAGATGAAGGAACCTTCAGGGAAGTTTCTTTCCACTCATTTCAGGATGGAATTAAATAACTTTCTGACATGTCTATTTCCCTACAGGGAGCACAGCACGTTGCTGTACATGTTAGATTCTCAGCATTTAGCTGAAGGTAACTTTGCAAAACTGCACATTAAAGTGAAAAATTCCTCTTTCTCTAGATCATTATTAATGAGCACTAAAAAAATGATATCTAGCCTCAGCTTTTGTTACGAGCTTGGTTTACAACAGCCCTTAGGACATCATCTACTTAAGCAGTGTATTACCTAAATTTATGACACAATATATCACATGTCCAATGTCAGAAACGTGAAGGAAAGAATAGTTGGTATGCCTTAATGTTCTATTACAACAGAGTTTTCATCTGAGATCTTGCAATTCTCTAATGGTTTTTTAAAACCCAAATAACAAGCCAGGATGTATTCACTATAATGTTTGCGTAGCAGCTCGCATAGTGGTTAAAATTAATGTTCTCATTAGCTGCCAAAGACCAAGCTATTATATAGAAAAATACAAATGCAATGATGACAGGCACAGTATATAACCTCAAACGGACCTGTGCCGGTTGGGTTGCTGCATACACTGATGTCTTGAACCATAATTGGAGCTTCTGTGAACTGTCAATACACAAACAGAACTTGTAACCGCCAGGAGTAAGAGATGGGACACTCGGTTAGGTAATATGTCCATGGAGAACTGTCGCGGAGGGGGATTCTGCCGCCTATGCCGATTGGTGGCGGAGGGGAGAAATTAATTGGTGCGAGATAGTATGTATAAAAATATATATTTATTAACTTCAATATTCTGAGCTCTCACCACCCCCAACCATTGTATATTAATATTAAAAAGATTCTACACGGTCACGAAGTACCTTATAGGATTAATACCACACTATAACTAATTAATAACTAGCAAACATTCAAAACTATAAACAGAGAGAGGTGTTTCCCCACAGCTCAATGCCGCTTGGGGTCTATACACTACTTGCCCAGCAGAGTGGGCTGAAACTCTTTCTGCTCTATGGCAGGAGGCTATAGGAATTACTTTTATTTATTTATTTTTATTTCTATTTTTAGTTGGAAGAGACCTCCAAGATCATCCAGTCCAACCTAGCAGCCAGCCCTAGCCAATCAACTAGACCATGGCACTAAGAGCCTCATAGTCTTTTCCTGAACACCCCCAGGGACGGTGACTCCACCACCTCCCTGGGCAGCCCATTCCAATGGCAAATCACTCTCTTTGGGAAGAACTTCCTCCTAAAATCCAGCCTGTACTTCCCACAGCACAACTTGGGACTGTGTCCCCTTGTCCTGTTGCTGGTTGCCTGGCAGAAGAGACCAACCCCCACCTGGCTACAACCTCCCTTCAGGTAGTTGTAGACAGCAATGAGGTCTGCCCTGAGCCTCCTCTTCTCCAGGCTAAACAACCCCAGCTCCCTCAGCCTCTCCTCATAGGGTTTGTGTTCCAGGCCTCTCACCAGCTTTGTTGCCCTTCTCTGGACACATTTCAGCACCTCAAAATCTCTCTTGAATTGAGGAGCCCAGAACTGGACACAGTACTCAAGGTGTGGCCTGAGCAGTGTTGAGTACAGGGGAAGAATAATGCCCCTCGTCATACTGGCCACACTGTTTCTGATACAGGCCAGGATGCCATTGGCTTTTTTGGCCACCTGGGCACACTCCTGGCCCATTACAGAGGCATTAAAGCATTTACTCACAATTCTGATTAATTGTTAATAATCACCCTCTGGGGCTACGTCACAGCCTATTACTAGTGTCCAAATCTTCAGGGGAGCCTTTGCCCGTGGACTTCGAGGCTGAAATCCTTCCAGCTTCTGGGGAAAGGAGAATCTTCCAGGCTTCTGGGGAAATGACAGTCTCTGACCTTGTTCTCCTGGTGAAGGATGCAATATCTGCCCTTGGCTCCTGGCTCCTTCTGGATGCTTTGTCCAGGGAATTCAGAGGCAGGACCTCAGGTGCAGGAGAAGGATGCCGTGCAGTCTGAGCATGGTTCTCACGCTCGCTGGCAGGCCGATCGCGTGCAGACAAGAGAGGTCTGCTCCCTGGTAACTTGGCAGCAATGGCGCTTACCAGGCAATAAGGCAGCAGGCATACACGGCTGCTCAGGAGACTATGGGAGATTCTGTCTCAGTAATAACAGCAAATAGGCATGAGCAAGAGGCTGATGAATCTAAAGCCTCATAATGAGCGAATGTGCCTGAATGTGAGAGATCGTGAGCAGAGGTGGGGGTGGGGGGCCCGATCATGGGGCCTAAGCGTGAGTGTGAGCACGCTGGTGAAGCGAGGGTGAGAGTGAGAGAGCAGAAGCACCTTGTTTACCTGTGTGTCTCTATCAACTGTGGGCTGAGATTAATGGCCCTTTGGACACTAGAATGACCAATCAGGGTATGGCAGTCAGCCAAACAACGCCATAATAGGCAAAATCACAAGCCTAGCACCCCAAATATGAGGAGAGCCTGGGTGGGCCACACGCTAAGCGCGTGGGCTTGTGCAACCTGTTTACAACCAGCTTATACAACCTGTTTACAACCTGGACCTTAGGCAGACCAGACTTTGTGGCACCAGGCCTGTTGTGCCCCTTTTCTGCTTGTTTACCCACTTAATGTGTTTACCCCTGGTTTAGGCAGGAAAACATGTCCAGGCGAGGCAAGTGAAAAAATAAGCCTATTTTCGGGCCTACAGGCCCTCCACAACAAGAACTACCACATCTTCCTTGAGAGCAAAACTGTCTGAAGGCTCTTAAGTCTCAGAAGCTGAAATTTATCAGGACACAAACCATGAAATTAGGAAAATATTTAAAATAATTTTAAGAAAGAGTTCAAAATAAATCTTATCCTAAACTCATATCCTAAAGTCACAAGTTCTTTCCTCTCTATAGATGTTCAGTCTTTTCCTTGTTTGAATAGATCCTACCCACTTGATGGGAAAGGCTTCTGCTTTCCTAAACTTGCATGTGTGTTTGTTCCCTACCCTTCTTTGTAGTCACCAGTGTGCCCTGAAAATACAGGCTTGCCTGCTTCATCTTGTTCAGCAGAACATCTTCCCTGAAAATACAGGCTTCTCTGCTTCATCTTGTTCAGCAGAACATCTTCCCTGAAAATACAGGCTTCCCTGCTTCATCTTGTTCAGCAGAACACCTTCCTTGAAAATACAGACTTGCCTGCTTCATCTTGTTCAGCAGAACATCTTCCCTGAAAATACAGGCTTGCCCGCTTCATCTTTTTCAGCAGAACATCTTCCAGGCAAGCATCTCAGTTGACCTCCAGAGAAAACTAACTTCAGCCCCACTCAGAAAGGTTTTACTGGACACACATTGCAGCAACTTGAGCAAAGTAAATGAGCTGCCATTCTATCAGAGGAAAATGTTAATATTTGGAATAAAGTATGAGCAAGCAAGTTCAAGTAGCACCAACACTATCATACACAAGTTGTCCAACTCAGGCAGTGCTGCACTTGCACATGACATTTGCAGAACGACAGACTGTTTGCCTATCTGCAGCTGTAATCCTCTGCCTTTCTCTGATTCATCTCCTAGGAGTGCCTTGGGCCTTATTTCTTCCTCTGTGTTTGCTATTACCTTTCTCTCCAAAGTGCTTTTCTCCATACCTTGATAGAGTGAGGAGAGCTACTCTGTTGTAAAGTGGCTTTCGCTTTAAAGGATGGATCAGAAATAGAAAGTCAATAAAACTCAATCATTTTGATTAAACTCATGTTGGATAACAAATATCTCTTGTTTCCTAGAAAGAGCACCACATTAGAAAAGCATGGAATAAGTGACTGCTCCAAGTGTACTTTATCCCAGTCTGGAAGCTATAAAAATGGATATTCTTTGTGATCTAAATCAGAGGGTAGTATCAGTTATGGGTTTGCCACTGAACTACTTTGTGATCTTGTGCAACTCATTTTGCTCTCTGGACCTGTTTCCAACCTTTTATCATAGAATCACAGAATCATAGAATGGTTTAGGTTGGAAGGGACCTCAAGGATTATCCAGCTCCAACTCCCTGCCATAGGCAGGGACACCTCCCAGTAGAGCAGGCTGCTCAAGGCCTCATCCAGCCTGGCTTTAAACGCCTCCAGGGAGGAAGCATCCACAGCCTCCCTGGGCAACCCATTCCAGTGTCTTACCACCCTCACTGTAAAGAACTTCCTCCTAACGTCCAGTCTAAATCTCCCCTCTTCCAGTTTAAACCCATTCCCCCTCGTCCTGTATGTGTGCATGCATGTATGTATTGCTAGCCTCATCTTTCTTTTTGTGGCATTCAATTTGGATTTGAACAATGCATGGTACTTCTCAGCCCTGATGTTGGACGGAGCTCCTATGTAGTGTTTTCATCTTCATCATGCACAACCACACACACTGTCTTTTAACCATGCATCCCACAATATGCCTGAACATCAATGTGGACTCTGTGAAAGCAGTTAGACATGGCCATAACGTACATGAACATCACTCCCCTGAAATCTCTGGGAGTTGTGTGTACATCTGAGGGCAGAGTTCAGATCATAAAGTTTAAGTACAAGCATCTGGGCACAATTTTCTCAAGTGAGAGGATTCCAAGTTTCTGTAACATCTGCTGTGGGAACTATAAGTACTTTATATTAATGTTTTACACTGTGTTAGCTATAATCACCTTTTTAATGGGAAAAAATGCAGTCATCTCCACCTGGTGATTCCAGCGATGTGGACACCTGTCTTCTAGGAACTGGACTGAGGTCATCAATGCATTTCACACAAGCAAATGAAGGGCTACGAGATGCTAATGGCCCTAGATTATAATTTTTAAGTGACCCATGCGTGCTGGATTTTTTCCAGCCAACATCATTTTCAGATAAGCTCTCATTTCTCTGTAGGGACTCAGATAATTCTATTGCTTTGTGTTGTTGCAAACTGTTTGGCTACTGGAATGGGCTGCCCAGGGAGGTGGTGGAGTCGCCGTCCCTGGACCTGTTCAAGGCAGGATTGGATGTGGCACTTGGTGCCATGGTCTAGCCTTGAGCTCTGTGGTAACAGATTGGACTTGATGATCTATGAGGTCTCTTCCAACCTTGGTGATACTGTGATACTGTGGAATAACAAATGCATTCACGCATAGGAAAGTAAAGAATCCTTTTGCAGTGCTGTTTGTACAGAAACCATAACAATGCTGTAAAATCTATTCCTATTCTTTTAAGCTCTTTCTCATTCATGTATTTAAATATACAACTATTAGTAGTAAGTGAATGTTTTCCAGTACCATCCATAGTAACTGTGGTTTCTTGATGTTTGTTGTCAGTCTCATTATGCACCTGATCCTGATTAAGGAGAAGCACTTGACTAGATTTTATTTTTCCCAGCTAGCGAATTAAAGGAATGATGAAAAGACTCACTCAGGTGTACGTCAGCATTTGCAGACTATCATTGATACATGAGCCAGTCAGATTAAAGAAGCTGGAATAAATTTACACTGTCACATTTTACTGCAGTTGTAAAATGTCATTATAATAAAATACAAGCTGTAGTTAAAGCAAAGATGGAGTTATGGAGAGCTAGGTATGCACCAACATACATTTTAACTGAAAATAAATCCTGTGAGAATCTTTCTATGGAATAATTTACCCCTCCTTCTCTTATGTTTAAAATTATTCAAAAGGCATTGTTTTCAGGTGCATTTTTTTAAAACAAGTTCTTACTGCTTGGCCTGTGGGAAAAAAAAAAAAAGTTGAAGAAAAGGTAAAATTTAGCCTAAATTTTATCCTGTAGTTTCTCTTTTTTTTCCTGTTATGCTCTATAGATAATCAGCATAACCCTCCCTATGAAAAGGAAGAGTGTATTTTTGTGAAACATGGGGATTCATACATTTCAGTATGAAAGTAAATCAAGCCATAGATTCCTGCCTGATACTGCATAAGGACATATCCTGGACTAGTGTCAGCATCAAGAGAAGGGGTTTCTGAACATGCAGAGACATCTGTGTGGATGTGTACCACTATTATACATATAAACAGAATCAAGGAGATGGAATATGTTCATAAATCCCAGTATCCTGTTCAAAGGCCACACAGGAGTCTTTTTATCACTAATAAAGAAGAAACCACTGAACAACTTTCATTTCCTCTGAATGAAATACAGTATGAATGTCCCGGACATAAAATCATCCTCCCAACAGAAAAATGATGCACAAGGGTGCACCACATGTCTGCAAAACCCTGGGGAGAAACTCCTCTCTTCTTCTGCAGTTGTAACTGTCAGGTCACAGCATCTCAATAAAGTTTTTCCTCCTTGAATGAACGTGAATTAATTACTGGAGGTTTTTAGTCATGCACCTAGCATTTGCTGAATTGTAAAGCCAAGTGACAGAAGTACTTCTAATGCTTGCCTCTGAATCAAAGATTAGTAGGCAAGATATCAATGTTGCTGGAAAAGGTTGGTTACCTACTGCCAATTTAAAGTTGATATGGGAGTATAATTTTTCTCTTGTTGTTTTCTTCCCACTGATTCCAGCTCCAAGCACCAAGATGCATAATGAATGCATATTTTTACTGGATAAGCAGGTAGGGAAGTCACAGGGGAAAAAAAAATCCACAGAATCTTTACTTTTACCATAGTTAATTTGTTGCTAAGGAGTAGGCTTTCTTCCATTAAAAAAAAATATTAAACAATTGACTAGATTTATATTCTCCAGCTTAAACTGCATGTTATTAGCACTGGCTAAGAAAAGCCCTAATTTTCTGGCATCTTTGAGCACTATGCCTTCTAAAGGAAAATTTAATAACTTGCTTCTTACCACAAGAATGGACTGTAAGTGGTATTGCCAGTCATCAGCTTTAAGCTCTTCTGTTGTCTGGATGTGAACAGCCTACAAGAACCTTCCTGGATTCACCAATGTTGTGGGAACCTTCCACTCACACTTGGCTTGGAAAGTGTGAATTCTTATTTTGCAAAGAGCCTGGGGACCTTGCCAAAGCTAATATTCTGGGGTGTGTGTGTGTTAAGTGATCGACAGTTCTAGAATACAACATCAGGGAGTCAAATGGGGGAAGCTTCTCAGAGACATTTCAGCCACGGAAAGGAATTTGGATTTTATTTTTTTTTAAGAATAACTTTAAAGCACAGAAATGGCCAAGAACAGACCATGTGAATCTTGGAAAAATGTCAGACAACTTTTGTCCAGGATCTGTGCATTACAAGCTCTCTGGGGGGGCTCTTTTGTTAGCAATTTTCAGTGTTTGTCTAAGTGACCTACACTTTCCTTAACACTGTGCAAAATGAACTATCACTGCACTCAGGATTTGGACCTCTGAGACCACAATAATGTGATTCTTGACTAAATCTTTTCTATCTCAACTACACTTGCACCTGTTGAGACTACATCTCAACTGGTGCAAGAACACTGACAGTGATACAGCACCAAATATTTACAGATGGTGGTTGTCCATTCCTTACATATCAAGAATCACTGTGGTGTGCTTTCTAATGGTTTACCAGAATTTGGCTAGCACTGCAAAAACCCAACCCCCTAAAAAAAACCTCTCTTGCACTCTGTTTGGGTTTTTTTTTTTCACATTCATCCATCAAATCTCTAGGTGTTCTCATACATTGTTCCAGGTCTCATAGCTGAAAACATATACTCCTAACCTCTCTCCTTCTGAAGCGATGTTCCCATTGATGTGAATGCATGCAGCAATTGAAAGGTTTCTAAGCATTTTTAAACATATATTCTAAAATACTGTTGACAGATTAATATATTTCATAGAATTATAGAATCAACCAGGTTGGAAGAGACCTCCAAGATCATCCAGGCCAACCTAGCACCCAGTCCTAGCCAATCAACTAGACCATGGCACTAAGTGCCTCATCCAGGCTTTTCCTGAACAGCTTCAGGGACAGCGACTCCACCACCTCCCTGGGCAGCCCATTCCAATGGCAAATCACTCTCTTTGGGAAGAACTTCCTCCTAACATCCAGCCTATGCCTCCCCTGGCACAACTTGAGACTGTGTCTCCTTGTTCTGTTGCTGGTTGCCTGAGAGAAGAGACCAACCCCCACCTGGCTACAGCCTCCCTTCAGGTAGTTGTAGACAGCAATGAGGTCCCCCCTGAGCCTCCTCTTCTCCAGGCTAAACAACCCCAGCTCCCTCAGCCTCTCCTCATAGGGTTTGTGTTCCAGGCCTCTCATCAGCTTCATTGCCCTTTTCTGAACACGTTCCAGTATCTCAACATCTCTCTTGAATTGAGCAGCCCAGAACTGGACACATTTGATTTCACAGAAACGGCTAAAAGTAGGATAAATTAATCCATCCCATGGCATACATATAGCAGCACTGGTGAATATCCTCAAAACGTGAATTAAATTATTTAATCTCATTTACATAGCAGTCAAGTTAATAATTCTTAATAATATTCACATGATTTTCAATGAAGCTTGATAACAACATCTACTATAGAGACCACTGCTTTCCTGGCTTCCAGGAAAGGTGAATTGTTCTTAGAAAACCACTAATAAATGTTAACACAGTCTCTGTGATCATTAAATCAAGTTATTTTGATCTCTTTGTTTAGTGTATGCATTTTAATACACTGCTGTGTCACTCTGCTAGTGCTTCTTCATGACAGCTTTCTCAATGTCTAATGTCCTCGGTGCAATGCTCAATGTCATTTGCTTAGCAAGATTTGACATAAATACTGTCAAAAATATATTGTTTCATCACAACAAAACAAAACAAAACAGCCCTCTTCTTAGCCATCTCCTTCTCCAGAAGCAAAGAATACTTCTACTAAGGAAACAACAAGTGGTTTTTAAAAGTTGATGTAAACGTGGTAACAAGAGGTAGGGTCGACAAGCACATGGTCTTCTGACTTCTCATTTTAGAGCTACTGTAGCAGGTGTTGAAAAAGCTTTCCAGTCTGCTGTTGTAAAAATGTGGGGAAAGCAGCTCTTTAGGAAAACCACAGAGAAGAGTAATGACTGTATTCTGCCATCTATCAGTGGGAAACATTAAAAAATGCAATTCCTTTCATGGAACTGATTAATATTTCAAACAAATGTGTCCCGCACAAAGGAGATGTGGCTATTCGCAGTGGCTATAAATTACTGCAGATTACTCCAGAGAGAGGTCTGGGAAATAAACACCACTTTTCACAGGGGCCAGGATGTCGGCATGAAAATAGTTTGTATTTACATTCTAGTAATTTCATAACATCAGATTGAGCCCTTTCAGGGGAAGTGTTCTTCTTCTGATTTTGCTGGATTGCAGCCTCCTGTGTTTTCCTTGGAGACCTCCCTGCCACTTACCACAATACAAGTGCATATACAAACACACACTCGAGAGCTGGGCAAACACAGAAGCACATAGCACACAGTTGTTAGAGAAACTGCAGAATTATCTGTCATGAAATAGCTATGGATGTTCAAATCAAATTATTTTCAGTTAATTACTTTCTTCCTTCTGTTTGTTTGTTTGTTGAGTTTTTTTTCACAGAATCACATAATGGTAAGGGTTAGAAGAAACCTTCATAGAATCATAGAATCAACCAGGTTGGAAGAGACCTCCAAGTTCATCCTGTCCAACCTATCACCCAGCCCTGTCCAAACAACTAGACCATGGCACTAAGTGCCTCATCCAGTCTTTTCTTGAACACCTCCAGGGACGGTGACTCCACCACCTCCCTGGGCAGCCCATTCCAATGGCAAATCACTCTCTCTTCATAAATCATCCGGTCCAATCTCCCTACTAAAACAGGTTTTCCTAGATCAGATTGCACAGGAACACATCCAGGCAGGTTATGTCTATGTGACGGTTTGGGTTGTCCCCCTCTCACCCTTTATGAAATCACCCAGACTAGACTCAGCCAGATGGAAATTAAGGAATGAAGCTTTATATATACAGCTTAGCACAATATACAAGCAGATATTTACAATATATACAGCTATATACAGAAACATACAAGTTTAATACAGAAACACGACAGCCCTTCCAGAAGCCAGAGTCCCCCAGGAGGGGCTCCCAATCATCCTTCCACCTCCTTTCCTCCCCTCTACCTTATCCCAGACTTTGCCTTACGTGCAAGGTAAGTTTGGAGGTTTGGCCAGGGGGCTTAGAAAGCAGAAGGATTAGTTACAGAGAAAGCAAGCCAGGGAGGAAAGCACAGGAACCCAGAGGCACACAGCAACTGTGTTATCTGTATTTATGTTCTTGTTCTTGTACATCTCAGCAAGCCTATGAGTGAAGTAGACATCACCATTGTTTCCTTTTCACAGCCTATAATCTAATTCTTCTCACCAAAATATTCAAGCTAGTCTCAAACTAGCCCAGTTTATTTGGAGAAGAATGTAAAGAGAGTGAGGGAAGAGAAAATATATTCAGAGATACAACACAAAAAGTTCTCCCTTAGTAATTTTTTCCAAGTCTAAAATCCAGACACAATCCTACGTTTCTCATCTTTCTTTTGCAAAACACTACTTTTATCGTCCTCACACCCCTTTCTGAGATCTAACATACACTCATGAGGTCAGATGGCTGGAGAGAAGACACAGTTCCTTCATTTTATTGACTCCATAAATATAGTCCCCTTAATAAATAGTCAAATAAGAATGACTGTGCTCAAGTTTCAGGGAACATCCAGTTCACACCAGATAGGCTTAGTGGATTAACATTATAAATCACACCCTTTATTATTTTTCATCACAGTATTTCTATAGTTAATCTTGTAATGTGAGCATCTATTTCTACCATGTTGAATTTCTGAACAGGAAGAATGCTCTTCATTTACCATTCTGAAGAACTGATCCCAATTTTGTTAGCATTCATTTAAATTGATTACAAATTGATTAAAACCCTGCACTTATTCCAGCCTTTGGGTTTCACTTATTTGTGCCATCAGGTTTTCAGAAACTACCTCAGATTTTGAAGGGCTCTGATTTTGCTTATCCAGTTTGAAAAACTCCCTTGTTTTTTGGTTTGTTTTGTGGGCATGATGATGTATATGATGCTTTTGTTAACTGCAGGTGAATCACACCTAAATAAGGCTGCAACAACAAACTCCAATTTTTTAATATAAGTGTAATTTACATTAGTTCAACTTAAAAATGAATCTGAGGCTTCAAATAATAATTGGCATGTCTATAATACTCCTCAGAAGTAATATTTTATGGAGAAGAATGGAACACACAAACTAAAATCAATGACTCATTGGAACCTTGTGAAGTTCAACAAGGACATGTGTTGAGTCCTGCAACTGGGGAAGAATAACACCATTTATCTGCACAGCATAGGAGTTGACCTACTGTAAAGCAGCTCTGTGGAGAAGGACCTGGGAGGACTGATGGATGAGTTCACCAAAAGACAGCAATGTGCCTTCATGGCCGGGAAGGATAGTGGTATTCTGGGGTGCATCAAGAAGACCTGGACAACAGGTCTGAAGGAGGTTGTCCTCCCCATCTACTCCACCCTGGTAAAGCCATATCTGGAGTATTGTTTCCAGTTCTGGACTCTATAGTTCAAGAGGGACAGAGAATTGGAGAGCCCAATGGAGGACCATGAGGATGATGAGGGGACTGGAGCATCTCTTTCTCTAGAGGCTGAGAGGCCATTAGAGACTCTTTAGCCTGGAAAGGAGAAGACTGAGAGCAGATCTTCTCAAAATGCCTGTAAATATCTAAAGGGTAGACATTATGAAGATGAGGCTGGGCTCTTCTCAGTACTACCCACTGATAGGACAAGGGGCAGTGGGTACAAACTAGAACATGGGAGATTTCACCTCTTTATTTTGAGAGTGCTGGAGCCCTGGAGCAGGCTGCCCAGAAACACTATGGAGTTTCCTTCTCTAGAGACTTTAAAAGCCTGCCTAGATGTGTTCCTGTGCAGCCTGATCTAGGTATACTTGTTTTAGCAGAGGGGTTTGACTAGGTGATCAGAGGTTCCTTTCAACTCCTACCCGAGCCTTCTATCACTCTATGATTCTGTGAATTCTCTCTTCTTAGAATCATTAGGATTTTTTACATAAAAAGAGTGGAATTTCACCAATTTAGACATATCTGGTGTAAAAGTTCAAATAAGTAACAAAATATATGCTTTTCTGCACTTAGAAACCACAAGTACTAATAACCAGTGAGGGAGAAAAAGTTTCCGTTAGTTTTATCTCCTGGTTATAATCATAGACTTCTCGAATAAGTTGGAAAGAACCTCTGGAGATCTCTAATCCAATTTCCTACTCAAAACAGGGTCATCTTAGATCAGGCTGCTCAGGCACTTATCCACTCAAACCATGAGTAACCCAAAGGATGTAGGTTCTGGAGATTCTCTGAACAACTTGTTCCAGTGTTTGACTGGCCTCATGGTGAAAAACTGTTTCCCAATGCATAGCTGGAATTTTTTGTGGTTTTTCACTCAGAACTTAATTTCTGAGTATCTCTGAGAGGAGTTTGGCCCTGTCTTCTGTGTATCATCCCTTTAGGTAGCTGCAAGCAGTAGAAAGACCCTGGTTCCTCTTCCCTGGGTTTGCTCCAGCATGTCCATGTCTTTATTGTGCTGGGGAGACTAGAACTGGATGCAGTATTCTGGATGTAGTGACATAAATGCCAGATTGCAGGGAATAATTGCTACATTAACAGATATTCTGCCTTTTCCTTTTCAGCAAGGCAGTTCAGAGAAGAACAAAGGAAATGATAAGAATTTTACTTCTAGGAAAGCACTGGCTGTTGAAATGAGGTGAAGAATGAACATGATTGTAGGGTAAAAAATATTTGAAAGATATAAACAATGGAGATGAGAAAAAAAACATTTAGGAAGTTAATACATTGCATGTATTTTAAAAAGACAGTTATCTGCAAGAACAGATTGCTAGGATTAAATGGTCTACAAGTCTTCAGCCTAGTGAAAGGGAAGGTCCATCCCTTAGAACAGCAGAATGAATGCTTCCCTAGGACAGTGGGGAAAAAACCCAACAAAATCATCAGAAACAACAGGATGAGAATTGAAAGGAAGAAAGTTCTCAGCCCTGAAATCAACTGGCGTATCATAATTCAGCACACATCCTTACAGCTAAATATTCAAACTCTAGCTCTTTTGGTGACTTCTCATCAGACTTCCATTTGTGAATGGCTCCTGACCCATAGCAAGCCCAGACTGTACCAAGTAGTGTCTAGGGAAATGCTGTCAGCCCAGAACTGTGTGAACAGCTTAGGAATATGGGTGATTGATTGCCAGTGCTTGAGTCAGTGTCCTGGATCTGTTTCGTCTGCTAATGTAGCCAAAGAATCCTGTGGAGCATCTTAAGAATTCTTCTCTCTACCTTCCACCAGGTGATTAAATCCAGAGACACCTAGTAACACAGATTAATTAATCTAAGTCATGACGACCCCAAACTAAGAATCAAAATCTATGTCCCACAAACAAGTGACTTCTGTCCTTCTGCCAGGAAAAGTAAATAAATAAATCAATAAATAAACCAGACAGAATGTTCCAAGGCTCTGCAAATCAGTGTTTTATTAGCCAAAGCATAAAGAATGTGTTTCGGTGAGGCAAAGAGAGTAACAGTTCTTTATCTTCCATCAGAGAACAGCTATCTGGAGTGTCCCTGAAGGAAAGAGAGACTTCTATGTGGCAGCCAAAAACAAAATATCTTCAGCTTTACAGGGAGGAAAAGAAAGCATCTTCAACTGCAGTCTGGACCTAACCGGTAATCTGTGAAGTTGCATCAACTAATTCCTGCGCAATGCATCGTTTGCCATAAGAACAGATGTACTGGGTCAGATCAAAGGTCCATCTAGTCCAAAACTTTTTTTCTCTGACAGTGGCCAGAAGCAAAAGTCTTAAAAAACAAGAATGAGTGAAAACCAAAAGCAGAGATCTAAGTAGTCATAAACTTGGAAATGCAAATCCTCAGTCAGGTCCTTATTTGAAGAGTTTCTGTCTCTAAAACAGGTCCAGTCAATCCCTTCCCATCATCAAACTCTGTCTCAAGGCACTGAATTCAGTGTCTGTCAGTGGATGTGAGTGGAAAGAGTCAGGAAGCTGGTGAATTCCACAGCTTGAACTCCATGCTTTGTAATAAACACTGCTTTTAAAACATTGTGGAGTTGGCCCAAAAAGGTTGAATCATTCTGCTGCTTGTTTCAATAATCTATTAAAGAAGTGCACATACTTGCATGCTCTCTCACTCTGTGTCTTTTCATTTTCTGACCAGCTGCAAAGAAGTTGATAACATGCTAAATATTTTTATTTAAAAAAAGAGAGCTCCATACTTCAAGGATCTGCATTTATAGGATTATCGAGCTTCTTCGTGACATAGTATAAACTCTTCTGCCAAAGGATGAACTTGATGTGAAGGCCAAATTTTAACTGGAAACACCTTTGGCTTTTTGCAGCAGAATGCCACACACTGTGTGTGGGAAGACTCTTGTCCAAGTTAGGCTCACAGGGATTACTGAAATATGAATACTGTTCCTAAAGAACTGCACCTGAAAATACCCTGATCACTTGTATAGTTGTGGATTAGTTTGATTAAAAGTACATGTAAGCATCCATCCTCTGGGTTCAGTGGTCAAAACAGAAAGGTGTTCTTGCTGCTGTTATTTACATTATAACCATCATTGCAGAGTTTCACTTTAAAAGTTCGCACTTGCAAATCAAATCCAAGTGTGCTCAAGTTGTTCACCCTTGCCAGTAATGGATATCAGTCTTAACTTCAAGTATGAATTGTCTTCTCAGAATAAACCAATGACATTCTCCTATTTCAAACTCAGTAACAATCGCAATGTCTTGCACCTGCAGCAATAAAGGAGCCTAAGGAAAGTATTTTCCCCTGAGAAAGCAGCCCCAATGCGGCAAAGGGAAGGAAGATCTGTTCACATGAGTGAGTGAGGAGTGGGCAGGCATGAGTAAGAACAGGCTTCCTGACTTCCCTTACTCTAAGTGGTCTGGATAGATTTACCACAGGATCAGCCTCTTGCTTCTGAGGATGTAAACCTCAGAGTGGGAGTAAACTTTCATTCCCTTATTGCCACATATGCCTGTGCGTGTCTGTGTGCACATTTGCAAGGATGGCATTTGTTTGCAGTCCAGAAGATGCCTTAGCATTGAGGTTACAGTTCTTTGTTCATCAAAAGACACCTTTCAATAGTTTCCTCTCTCACCTTTTCCATTCTGGAGCAGCTTTGAGGCCTAGGAGACTGACAACCAGGCACCTGAATGCATTTCAAGGAAATGTTTACTAATGTAAAAAGTTTTAGCAAGAAGCCTTGTGGTTTTTATGTAATGCACATGAACTCAAATCAATGAGGATTCCAGTTCCTCTATAAAAGTTTCAGCCAGCTCTGTGCAATATACAGCTGACACTTCCTTTACTCCAGGAAGCACTAAGCATCAACAAAGACTTTAGTCCAACTATTAACAGAGCAACAACAGAGCACTGTGCCACCTAGCTAACTTCTAAAGGTCCACTCCCTGCCATACCTAGCAAGGTAGTTTCCACCAACGTTGCAAAGACAGAAAACTTAGGATGCCAAGGATGAAATTCGGAGCCGACAGGCTAAGGGGAGGGTCTAACCAAAGCACTGATGGTTCTGTTTGAGTCTCTAGAAGTTTACTTTCCCCCACATTTTTGAATCTTAAGTGGAATCTAAAGTTTTTCAGCCCCATCCTTAACCTCTCCATAAAAACAGTGGGGGAATGACTCAGCTTAACTTACATGAAGGGAACAGGCTCTCCAACCTGGCAGCGTCTCTCTTTCACTCGCTGAAGCCAAGCATGCTGCCAGCAAGCCCCAGGTGTGCGCCACATGAGCAGGTGAAGAAAATAAAAAATGTTTATGTGCGTTGCGATGACAGTTTTGAGTCCGTGTAAAGAAAAATACATGACAAGGAGTGAGATTATCCCAAGATACCAACATTCCTCACGTGCACAAACAGGCAGAGATCCAAAGGGACTATGCCTTCATCTTGGAAAATTCATTGGAATGTTTCTCTTTCGCATGGATTTTTATTTTGTTTTATTTTATTTTTTAATTTTCTCTGCTAAACTTTTTTTTTTTTTTAAAGTAGATTCTAATTTTTTCTCAAAATAAGCAGAAAGGAGCAGCTTTACAAAAAAGCAGGATCTCATGCTGCATTTACACTACTGCACCAATTTAAGTGAGATCAAAATCAACCACAGACAGGTCCTTTCAAAACCACTAATTAAATCAACCAAAGTTTAGACTGGAACTGTCCATGTGACAAAACCTTCCTTGCTAACGTAGTTCAACCAAGAAAGATCTAATGCACAGCTTCCTTTGAGACAGTGTCATGACACTCCACCAACTTGCAGGAAGTCTTACACATTGATAGCCTGTTCATAAAAAACTTGTGTATAACTGGGGTACTGGTGGATAGTAGGCTGAAGATGAGGCAGCAGTGTGCCCAGGTGGCCAAAAAAGCCAATGGCATCCTGGCCTGTATCAGGAACAGTGTGGCCAGTAGGAAGAGGGAGGTTATTCTTCCCCTGTACTCAACACTGCTCAGGCCACACCTTGAGTACTGTGTCCAGTTCTGGGCTCCTCAACTCAGGAGAGATGTTGAGGTACTGGAATGTGTCCAGAGAAGGGCAACAAAGCTGGTAAGGGGCCTAGAACACAAACGCTATGAGGAGAGGCTGAAGGAGCTGGGGTTGTTTAGCCTGGAGAAGAGGAGGCTCAGGGCTGACCTCATTGCTGTCTACAACTACCTGAAGGGTGGTTGTAGCCAGGTGGGGGTTGGTCTCCTGCCAGGCAATCAGCAACAGGACAAGGGGACACAGTCTCAAGTTGTGCTGGGGGAAGTATAGGCTGGATGTTAGGAGGAAGTTCTTCACAGAGAGAGTGATTGGCATTGGAATGGGCTGCCCAGGGAGGTGGTGGAGTCACCATCCCTGGGGGTGTTCAGGAAAAGCCTGGATGAGGCACTTAGTGCCATGGTCTAGTTGATTGGCTAGGGCTGGGTGCTAGGTTGGACTGGATGATCTTGGAGGTCTCTTCCAACCTGATTGAATCTATACATTCTAACCAAAGCCAAATTAACCTTCAGAACAAAAAGGAATATTCTTTTGTTGTCTTCCCATGAGAGGAGCCATAAGGGTTTTTTCTTTAAAGGAATGGTTTGTCAAGTATCTTTTAGAAAACTTCTTCTCCTGGATAAATTAAAAGCAGTGAATTTAAAATTAAGTGGTAGATGTGGCAGAAATTCCACAACCAGCAGATCAGACCACCATGGGCTTAAGCTGGAGGAGGGGAGATTTAGACTGGATGTTAGGAGGAAGTTCTTTACAGTGAGGGTGGTTAAGACACTGGAACAGGTTGCCCAGGGAGGTTGTGGATGCTTCCTCCCTGGAGGCGTTTAAAGCCAGGCTGGATGAGGCCTTGAGCAACCTGCTCTACTGGGAGGTGTCCCTGCCTATGGCAGGGGGTTGGAGCTGGATGATCCTTGAGGTCCCTTCCAACCTAAACCATTCTATGATTCTATGACTCTATGATTCTATGGTGACTATAAATGATGAGAGTGAAAATAATAAAGATGCTTTACATGCAACATAAGGACATGTAGTCTCACATTTTATACCCCAGGATACTTTATATCCCAAACTATTTCTGTCTGGTTCATGCTGAATCTTACTGTCAAGATTATCATAAGAAAATCACAACTGCATTATCCAGATTCTAAAACAGGGGATTGGAGTTGAAGATAATGTTTGTTTCTAGGTATAAAAGAATCTTTCCTTTTTTTATATATTAAAGGATATGGTGAGATTTTAAAAACAAGTATCTAAATTAGTCATACACCTGCTTGATTCAATGCCTGTTTCCAGTATGTTTGTTGGCACAGGAGTGTGTGTCTGTGCATCAGCAAACGCAAGAGCTTGTGTTTGTATACGACTTTCTATTATCTAAGCAGGAACATAAATTGCAGCCACAAGAACGGGATGATGGTAGGTTTAAGTTCAACAGCGGCAAAGACAACTGGCCTCTTAAGATTTTATTACCATCTTCACTTTAAAAAAAAAAGGAATATCCTTTAAATTGTAATCTACAAAGTAAATGGAGTATATATATCTAGAACTGCATCTATTTTAGAAACATGAAACAGTTCAGATTGGGGGGCAGAGAGATGGTGGCTTCCAACCAAATAAGTTACTAACTACACTCTGTTTCCTGAATGTGCACTGGCTGCTCTGCTCTGTGGATTGTTACCAGCCTCAGCATTTTTTAAATATTTCCCATTACCCTTTATTTGATATTTTATGCTTCCCCTCATAAACCCTTTAAGCAGATTAATTGTGCCTGTGATGTTTGTTTGTAAGTACAGCTGCTCTTCCTTCCAGTTTGTTTTATAATTGTGATGTCTCAAAGATATCCTCATAAAACTGACGGGTGGATCTGCAAACAACCAGAGATTTATCAGAAAGGAAACCCAGATTAAAGCTGTTGGAGAAAACAATGAGCAANACCAAAAAAAAACTTAAAAATAAAAAAGTTATTACTTCAGCTAAATGTTTATTACAGATACATAAATAATACTAATGTTTTGTTCAAAATATACTGTTCTGGTAATGTAGAATGTCTTAGAACAAATAATAAGTCTGACCTCAAAAGTCTAAGAGTAATACTGTTTCAGGGGTTGTCATGCTGTACCTCCAACAAGTGTTCTATTTCACGATTCTTTTGGTTATTAGTTGGAAAGGGTGGGTGAAGCTTCAGACCAAAGCAACTGCTAACTATAAAACCAGATCAAATAAAGGCTTCAGCCTGAAAGAGCACCTTTAAAGTCCATTTGTGAGATACACTGTTCAGCTGTTAAATGTCTTGTAACTTTTCCAAGAACTTTAGTGAGCTTTCTTCATAAAATCTATATTATTTTCATTGAAGATTAATGATAGGCTTATTAAAAAAATCAAAAACTTGGAGAGCTTTTCTGTGATTATGAGCAGGGGTCATCACACTACATTACTTTGGAATGTTTTTATAAGCTTGGTCAGTAGAATTATGCTTCTAAAAGAAAATCTATAGGCCATTTTTTTAAAAATCTGGTTTTCATTTTTAAAGGATATAATCTATTTTTTTTTCTCTTTCATTTACCAGTGCATGCACAACGTATTGCATATTGCACAACATATATGCACAACAATTTTCCATTCCATCCATGCAGTATCGTTGTATCTAAGTTCATTGTTCGTTGGATTTGAGCAACCATGGTCAAATCAATGTGGCTATGCAAGTATAAGACAGGGAGGAGTTTGCCTCTGGACTAGTACAGGTCTGCACATTGAAAATTAAGCATATACAGAGTTAAAACAGTCCTCCACATCGTGGCACAGAGATGATTTGCTGCCCTGTATTGGTCTGTCCCAATGCGGCACAAAGGGTGCAGAGTCCCACATGGCTGCCAGAGTGGATTTGTGTTTCAGGATATAAAACTTCTGTAAAACAAACAAGAATCCTTCTGGGGCTACTATGGGTAGTAAAGAACACCACAGAAAGCAAACAATGTGAATCAGGGAATTAATAGTCCTGCCTGTCCCGTGCCTGACGTGGTGCTTTGTTTTCCTGCAGAGAAAGCAGCAGTATCAACTACTGTCATGTGGCAAAGCCCAGCAACAGAACAAATGAATAGAAATGTTCAGGATGGGAGGGCTGGCTAGCAACCTGACTTCTCCTTGTTGCCTGCCTCCACAATGGAGGAAATAATGACTCTGCCTTCTACCAGGCAGCTGTCTACAAATTTTGACTCTGTTAAACTCATAAACTCAACTTAACTTTGAGTCAGGAACCAGAAAGAGTTTTAGGTAAAAGCATAAGCCAAGTTTTCT
Organism: Tricholaema leucomelas; assembly: GCA_013400475.1. Lineage (NCBI taxonomy): Eukaryota > Metazoa > Chordata > Aves > Piciformes > Lybiidae > Tricholaema lacrymosa > Tricholaema leucomelas. The sequence goes on from WAAF01012797.1 coordinate 491,284, forward strand.
ATGATGTGCAAGTTGAGATACTCTAAAAGCAGCTGAAAGCCAAGAAAGTCAGCTCCTCTAAGACAGCAGAAATGAGCACTCAAAGTGTCTAGTAGTCTAGCTGTCTAGTAGTCTTGGTCTCAGTGGTCCATGTTTGTGCCACCCTGGAGCAGCACCATCATGAATGGGATTGATTTTGCCTTCAACTATCAGTCAGTTTATACAAAGCAATTCAGACGCTGAAGGAGACTGAATCACTCCTGGTGGTGCTTATTTCTCCAATAAATATAGAAAAAACTGTGGCTTTGATCTCAACTCAAGCATCTTAATTCAGTTACCTGAATCCAGGCATCTCTATTTAAATACCTTTCTTCAAACACATAACTTAAGTAACCACCTGTAATGGTAAGCATGTTTTTTGAGCAGCTCCTTGAAGTGCACAGTCATTAGACATTGCTAGAGAGTACAACATTTGACAGAGAAAGAATATAATTTTAAATGAAGAGTTCTATCACTTTTACATGGAGGAAAATTAGGACTGCAATTGTAGCAGCTCACTGGATCATTTGGGGCAACTCCTATAAGCAGTAGTGTCAGGATATCACCTCCCGTTGCTACATATCTGAACTTGAAATCAAGGGGCTCTAAACCTTTTTCTGTTCCCATTCTGAGGAAACTCTGCAGTCATCAAGAAGCCTCAGCAAATAGCCTTTCCCACTTTGCCAAAATCAAGGAGAGAAAAAATGGTAAATGTATTTGAAAGAGGAAAAAAGCAGATGTAAAGTGTGGTATGTAAAACCTGGGTTGTTTTAGAGGATACAAAACTTTTATTAGCTTAATAATTAACTAACCCTTTATCTATTAGATTAAAATTCCTGAACATTGCCTTCACTGTTATGCCTGTCCTTATTCAAGGATCTCTCCCTCAGGGTAAGGAACTATGTGCGGTTTTTGTTCTTTATCTTTCTCTCTCTCTATGTTGCCTCTTTTCCTCCTCAAATAAAATCATAGAGTTTCTCCTCTTCCCTGAACCATGTTAATCTGTGTGCTCCCTTAATACTCCTCTCCCTCCCAGCCAAACACTCAGTGATGCTCAGCTCCATCTGACTCAGGAGCCTGTGTGCCTCTTCTCTTCCCCATGACAAGTGCACAGCGCAAACTGGAAATAAAATCATCTCCATTCACAACATCACTGTCTTCCTTCTCTTCCATAACTGTCAGGTACTTCACAGCAAAACTAGCAAGAAATAGCTTGTAAAATGCCCAGTATCCACCTGTTTTCCACGTGAAATCAGTAGCATTCTGTCTATTCACACTTTGCACACTTTGGGCATTAGCATGGGTCAGGCACTATTGCCTGTGAGTTTTATTATGATATCCTGCTCTGGTTAGCGAGAGAACTGAAGAGTGTGGATGTGAGGTTGGCCACGCCAGCTGGTCTTGGTGATATGAAATGTTTCATTTCCCAGTTAACAGTATGGCCACAAAAGACCAGGGACAGACAAAGGACTTGTAAAGATGCAACCCTCTGCAGATCTGAAATATTCAAATATGTTCACTTTCAAGTTAAAAAAAGTACACCTCTGACCAGAACGTCAGTGTTCTGTTACTTCTCAAGCTCAGGAGACCATATAATAAAACAAGATAAATGCTCAAACTTAAACTAGTCTTCCGATTAACCCTTACTAATCATGCCACTCAGTTTTCCATCAGTGTGGCTATTGCTGTGACAGTTCATAATGACGTATCTCCTAACACTGACATTCAAGCCTGCAGAAGTTTGTCCTGTCTCCATCACTGCTGAGTTAGGAGAAAACTCCTGACAGATTCCTGGACACTGCAAGAGACAGGCAATTGCACGGTTCTAGGCAAGAGGTGATAGGGTCCTATATCTCCACAGTCACTTCCATGGTCTTTGCTTTGGTGACACTAATTCCTACAAAAGTCACAATAGCCTGCGGTCACCATGTCAGTTAAGTCATTATAGTGGTGGACTCTGAAAGCTAGAAAGCACCAACCTATGATTAACCCTAGCCACATAGTGTAGCAATCATTTTGAGTTACTACCAACCTAAGCCAGATTTGAACTGCTGACCAAGAAGTGAAAGGCTTTGTATCCTATTACCAATATCCTAAATCATCTGGGCCCCCCTGCAATGATATTTTTTGGATTATTATGTAAGAACAATAATAGAGGACCCCATAAACAGGTTCTTTAGATATTCAAACATGTCAGGTTGTACTTTCTACATTTTCAGCTAATTGTGGAGTAAATACTTGTTAAATGAAGTATTTTACATCTGTCTTGGACCAAAGCGATCCTTCTGTCAGTAATACCACTGAACACTTGTAAAAGTATGCCGGCCATTACAGAGTTATGCACTCTTGGCAAATACAGTCTTTGAACTCATGTTACTGTGCTGCCAATAAAAAACATGTTCTTTTTTATCAACTGGATGTCTTTCAATTATACAATCATTGTCTGACAGAAAAGCAGTTCAAATAGATTTTTAAAATCCTTTTTTTTTTCCCTTATAATTTCACACCAGTTGGCAAAAGGTTGACGTTTGTTTGCCTAACTCTCAAAGAGACATTTGGTGTAGTTCAACAGTACAGAGAAAATACTGTATAAAGATCAAAACGGGGGGGAAAAGCATGTATACTTTCCTATGAAAGACAACACATGGTCCTTGCAGAAGGAAATGCTTCATTTCTTTCTCATACATCACAGCTAGTCCTTCACCTCATCGTTATGTTCATCTGCAGTCAAAATGAATGGTGCTGGAACTGGAAGCCTGGACTGACCAATGTTTTCATAACCCATTTTAATCCTACAGAACACCAAATGCTGGGCTCATAGGCCCTGTCTATTAGAGTAATAGCTGGTTCGGTCTAAGCTGCCTTTACACAGTCACATATGCAGCATAATTCAGACTAGACTAGATATTGCTAAATTATCTTTCCTACCACCGTATTCACACTGAAACTTACTGAAATCATTGAATGCTCACTTTTCAAGGAGATATGAGCATTCAAAGCACCCCACACACCTATTCAGATATGACAGCACTGATACAATTTGTGACCCACCGTGCTACCACACCACCCATTCCAACACGATCTCCAACTTTACTTCAGGAAAAGGACCTGGGGGTCTGGGTCGACGAGAAGCTCAACATGAGCCGGCAGTGTGCACATGCAGCCCAGACAGCCAACCGTGTGCTGGGCTACATCAAGAGAAGTGTGGCCAGCAGGGCAAGGGAGGGGATTCTCCCCCTTTACTCTGCTCTCGTCAGACCCCACCTGGAGTACTGTGTGCAGTTCTGGAGCCCCCAATACAAGAAGGACATGGAACTGCTGGAGCGGGTCCAGAGGAGAGCCACGAAGATGATCAGAGGGCTGCAGCAGCTCTGCTATGAGGACAGGCTGAGAGAGTTGGGGCTCTTCAGCCTGGAGAAGAGAAGGCTTCGAGGAGACCTTAGAGTGACTTTCCAGTATCTGAAGGGAGCCTACAGGAAAGCTGGGGAGGGACTCTTTACACGGTCTAGTAATGTTAGGACGAGGGGGAATGGGTTTAAGCTGGAAGAGGAGAGATTCCGACTGGATGTTAGGAGGAAGTTCTTTACAGTGAGGGTGGTAAGACACTGGCACAGGTTGCCCAGGGAGGTTGTGGATGCTTCCTCCCTGGAGGTGTTTAAGGCCAGGCTGGATGAGGCCTTGAGCAGCCTGCTCTACTGGGAGGTGTCCCTGCCTATGGCGGGGGGTTGGAGCTGGATGATCCTTGGGGTCCCTTCCAACCTAAACCATTCTATGATTCTATGATTCTATGATTCATGCATAGGTTTAGAACAGACAAAACACACTTCCAGTACTAAAGATGTGCTGAGGTGTCCCCATTGCTGAAATATATAAAGACCCTTTGTTTTTCACATGTAGTGCTAATTGTGCTTGCAGTTTGAAAGTTAAAGCTCTGTCCTTCCTATGAAGGATGTGCTTTTAATTGTCACCTATGAGATCGTCCCCCCTGTCTACTCTGCTTTCCATGTGCAATCATGATTGCAATTGCCTGACATGTGATTGCACTGAGGTGGAATATATTTGATCACTCTTCATTGTAAATTTGGGTTTAATGAGGGAATTTCTCCCTCTTTATGAATTGTTCCCCTCTTCAGTGCCCAGGAGCATCAAGGAACATTTTCTGGCACATATATTGCTTTATCTACCTCCTGCACTGTTTCACTTGAGAGTTTCTCTTTTTCCAAGGTCCCAGTTAATTACTTCCTCCCAGCTCTTACTATATAGTCAATACTTTCTCGTGAGCTGCTTCCTTCAGTGTTGTCCAGGCTCCTCTTTTTAACTTGTATCCTCCTTTATATAGCTACTATAATTATCTTTCTAATTATATAATCAGTGGAAGTTGTGAAGACACCTCAGGTAGTGCTGCAAACTGAGCCCATTTGTGCTAGATTTACAAGTCAAATCAGATACTTCTCTTCTCCTTACAGTCTTGTTCTCAGATGAGGTATGTACATTGACAACTTTCCCACATGGTGTCTATTTCACAGACAGTTAAAGAGGCTGCAGTGAGCTACCAGCATGGGCAGTACTAATTCCAAAATATCAGTCAGCTCTTACATGTTAACTCTGATGAAGAGAGGAGGCTTCACTATGTGCTGCCCTGTTCACTTATTAACCTGTCTCAGCAAGAATTACTTAAGGGTGCTTCAGTCTCCTGTGTCTTGGGAAGATGATGCTGTTTCAAGGGTAGTGAAGATTCTTAAAAGAGAAAAGAAAGTCTTCAGAAGACCAAGACAGCCACGTCTCACCCTGCCTCTGTTGTCAAGCAAAGAAAAACTACATTTCCTTTTTCATTCCACTGTCTTTTGCTTATGGCATCTTACTCTAGAGCAAAAAAAAAATACTACTTTGTCCATTTGAAGGTATGGGAAAGGAAGATGCTATAGCTGAAGCCAAGGTAAGTCTGAAAGAAGAATAGGTAGAAGGAGTAGGCTGAATATATTTGGATTTGTTAAGAGACATGTAAGTTAGGAGAATGTATGACTAAAATAGTTCCACACAACGATTTTAATTCTCTGAAGACTGAGGCATTTATGTCTTTGACCTGTCTTCAGACAACTCCCATATAAAAAAATCTAATCCTTACTGAGTATTTTTGTGCTTCTGGCTCAGAATTTATAAACTTCCGTACCCAGGTATTAGCCATCCATGAGGAACCACTAATTCCACTTACCCACGGTACCCACATTACCTCTGACTTTGCCTGTTTCACTGTCTTGTACAGGCAGAAAGTCTAGATTATTGTATTTGAAAATCTTAAATCATCCTATTAACAAAAGAAATGGACTCTTTCAGAGAGGGATTCACTTAACTTAGAGGTCTGTTTTGGTAATTGCATCCTAAAAGTCTCTGTTCCTCTCCACTGACTATATGAGGAATTTTGACAATTTGCTCAGGCTTGTCTGCACTATAGCTACCTACATTTGGCTACACAAATGTTATCCAATGTATCTACATCCTTTGACGGGAGCCCTGAGGAATTTAAAAAGCCAGAATCACATCACTTGATCCTCCTCAAATAACATAACACAGCTCTACCAATAAATCTACAACCATAAAGGGCCCAGATCCAAACTTTCCCTCATTCTTGTAACTTCTCTGTAACTAAAAATCTTTTCCATCCTTGTAATATACTTGTGCCATGAATCACTGGAGACCCTACCTTTCTTGTTTCATTTATGACATTTGCCACAAGGCAGACTTCTTAATACTACAGCCTTTCATTCTGCATCGAAATGGATGTAGTGGCCACCTAAACGATTATGCCACACAATTAATTAATGATTAGGCATGTTCCTTCTACCATAACTCAATGCAAAGGCTCAATTACACAGTGGAAAACAGAAAAAGTATCAAATTGTGTTATGATTCATTATGTCTTCCACAGGCACTTCCCATACTTTACTCATTAGATGTGAAATGTCCTCATGATGGAATGAGGAATAATACTAAATGTAAAGCAGAATCCTGCCAGGTGCTGAAAGGTGTTGGATATCCAGTGAGGTTTTACAGCTAATGATAGCTATGGAGAACCTGCATCCATTAATACTAAGCTCATATGAAATCTACTCAATCTCTGCCTGTGTAACCTGTGAGCAGGGAAACAGAATCAGAAATTGTCTTCCAAGAAAGGCACAATAGAAATGGTACTTTGAGTCTTTTGTTTCCATCATTTTGAATAGTGAATAAATTTAATGCTAATGAAATATACAATCTATGGGATGGGGGTTTCTTTTCCCTTTATCATTGAAAAAGTTGCATGAAACTCTGTCAAGCCCCAAATGAGGGCAAAATGTGTCGATTTTTTAATAATAAAACACTTATGAGTGGTTTTAAAAATGTATTTTACCAATAAAAGCAAAGGTGAGCAAAAGACGAGTAAATGGACATTTCAAAACATTGATATAGTGGCTCTTTGCCAACTTTAATAATCTAGCCTCTGTTTAAATTAAATATGGTGTCAGTTTTTGCAAACTCACAATATGTGTTAAGTCTAAAAAAATCATCATCTATCATTGCACTATTTCAGCACTGGCAGCTGTGTGTTTTTAAAAGGTTCCTATGAACACAGATCTTAGTTAAAATGTAATATTATGTTATATTACTCACACTTGAACTGACCTTCATAAATATCAAATCCTTACAATTATAAGTTCTGACATTTAATATTTTCCTGCAGATGAAGTGGGACTATGTTACATTATAAGGTCACTTGTCATTTGCAGCTTTTAGGGAAACTTATCATTTTAATGAAGACACTAACTCAGACACACACAATAATGAAATTGTGGACAAACATACTTCACAGTGGCTCAAGGGTGCAATATTGTCCCTGCATCATACAGCACTAAAGGAATTTTAAAATGCCTTGCTAATTACTGCCTATCTATATTAACAAGCAGTATATGTTTTGCATTGTTACCATAGGAAACTAGCTGTTAAGTGGTCCTAGTGAACACTGAAGGGTTAACCCTTCCTGTTCTCCTGGGATGAAACTAATGGGCTTCCCCAAAGGACTGCTATTCCCTAAAATATAAGGAAAGGAGTGGCTCCTGCTCACTTAACCGCTCAGCCAAGCAACTGAGCAAAATAGGATCGATCTAAGAATGTGTTGTATGCATAAACTGAATTATGCCACTTTAAGTGTTTTACTGAGACACCTACAGCCTAAACTCCCTCTAGAGTGAACTGCAAATTAGAGAAATCTCTGGGCAAAAATTCAACCAAACTGAAAGTGTAAAACCTTGAATGGAAGATTGGAAGCGGGTCCAGAGGAGAGCCACGAAGATGATCAGAGGGCTGGAGCAGCTCTGCTATGAGGACAGGCTGAGAGAGTTGGGGCTCTTCAGCCTGGAGAAGAGAAGGCTTCGAGGAGACCTTAGAGTGGCTTTCCAGTATCTGAAGGGAGCCTACAGGAAGGCTGGGGAGGGACTATTTACAAGGTCTGGTAATGTCAGGACGAGGGGGAATGGGTTTAAGCTGGAGGAGGGGAGGTTTAGACTGGATATTAGGAGGAAGTTCTTTACAGTGAGGGTGGTAAGACACTGGAACAGGTTGCCCAGGGAGGTTGTGGATGCTTCCTCCCTGGAGGTGTTTAGGGCCAGGCTGGATGAGGCCTTGAGCAACCTGCTCTAGTGGGAGGTGTCCCTGACTTTGGCAGGGGGTTGGAGCTGGATGATCCTTGAGGTCCCTTCCAACCTAAACCATTCTATGATTCTATGATTGAAAATTTTAGCAAAAAAACAAAGGCAAAACATGGCTAATTTCCACACATACACATTTCATCTTACCTCAGAGCTCTGCTTGTAATTTTCATGTCCAGATGACAAAGGAACAACAATGGAAGAGAAGCAATGTTTCCTTTCTCGTGTGCTCTGCACTCAAGTTCCTCCAGATATTCCTCACGTAAACTCATGACCAGATATTTGCATTTGCTTTTGTATTTCTGTAAGAAAATATTTCAATACCCAGAATAATTAAGTATTTTATATTATAGGAGATGAAGAATATGGTATAAGCACAAATACAAATTACTAGCATACTACAACTAAAATGCCATGCTAGATTGTCTCATGTTTCAAAGGGCCCTTCCACAGCAGAAACTTTCTACTATCCATCTGCTTTTTAATAAATCAACTTTCGAACTATATTAACCTTCACTCAGCAAAAGCCTGCCCAAAACTCCAAAACACAGCTACTAAATAAATGTATATTATGGAAGAGAAAGAGAGAGAAATTACCTAAGCTACCATTATATTTCAAACAATCTTTGCTTTCCAGAATTTCATCTATCACCAATTACAGGAGTGGAATGGATAACAAAGCAGAGCAAAAGTATGTCAGAGATGTGACTCCTGCATGAAAGCAATATCACACTTTTCACAGTAACAATAGTAATGGGACTTTCAGATGTGTTTGAATGAGTGAAAGAAAAGTTTATTTGGTCCAGGCATGGAGTTTCTTTAATGTGCAGACATGATAATTCTTTCATATGATGATCATAGTGATGATCATTATCATCTGAATAATGTAGAGCACCAAATCAAACAGATAGTTTTGAAAACAGCTTGGGAGTCGGTCTCTTCTCCCAGGCAACCAGCAACAGAACAAGGGGACACAGTTTCAAGTTGTGCCAGGGTAGGTATAGGCTGGATATTAGGAGGAAGTTCTTCACAGAGAGACTGATTCGCCATTGGAATGGGCTGCCCAGGGAGGTGGAGGAGCTGCCATCCCTGGAGGTGTTCAAGAAAAGCCTGGATGAGGCACTTAGTGCCATGCACTAGTTGATTGGCTAGGGCTGGGTGAGAGGTTGGACTGGCTGATATGGAGGTCCCTTCCAACCCAGTCGATTCTATGATTTTACATATATATATATATATATATATATCCCACTGGCTATGTACACCTGAATCATTTCCTAAATAAGGATGTGATGGGATCACTCTCAAGTGCCTCTAGTCTACTTTTATACACAGACTCAGAGCATGAACACATGCACTACATATTGACTAGTATACATAGCCTTAAGAGGGCAGTTCAGATGAGATGCTTGCTGAATTTGTTCCCTGGAACTATTCAACCCTTCATCAGAGAAGCCTACATTGATCATTATTTCAGCTTAAAGCCTTTAGATAAGTAATACAAGAATGCCACTACCAAACAATATATTCTGTAATTAGATCTAATACATCCATTAGCTGCCATCTTCCAGAACTGGGACAGAGAACCAGGAAGGACTTCAGGCATGGAATCCATTTCACAGCATCTTCCAACTGCAGTTCTGAAGCTGCCAAGAGAAATCTCAGGGAGGATCCTTTTTACAGTATTTTTTATTTTCCTATTTAAAGAGATGTTTTTTGTGAATCTTATTCTGGGCTGCCTACCATTCCTCTTGACATATTTTAGCAATGCTGGCATACACCTCAATATTTTGAATACCACTCCTATGTATTACTTTGAAATATCACAATGGTGGGTGCTGTAATGACTCCTTCCCTTTCTGGATCTGGCCTCTAGCATTTGACAATGAGAAATCAAGTAAGGGCAATTCATTACCAAATGACATAGCTTGACCAGAAGTTCACTGGGGCAAGTGATTGACTCCCTTCTCATGACCTTCCTTTCCCATGACTAGGAGCTAATTGAACCGATCAGGTAGAAAGTAGGCCCATGCTCCTTACACTCATCTAAACCTACAAAGCTAACAACTCAGGAAAGGAGAAGGTGTGCATTAACTTTTCTTCAGACAGGGTGCACTGACCAGGAAAGCCCTAAGAGTTTGTGATTACAGTGTTGTCTTTCAAAGCTTCAATCTTAATGATGTACAAGGCATGATCTATCCCTCAGTGTGCTGTACTGTGCTGTGTTTCAATGAGGAGAGATGGCATGTTTCAGGTCCTATAGATGATTGATACCTGTGTAATTTTATACTGCTTCAAGTGAGGAAAGTCTGAAAGCGTGTATATGGCTACCTAGTCAGGAAACCATATCCAGATAGGCTGGATACCTATTAAATCTTGAATGTTTTGTGTTGTACATTAAAAACAATGTTGTCACTGCAGATAAAAATGGTCTGACCCTCCAGAACTCACCAGGTTCTAAATGGAGGCAACCTGTACCATTTGTGTGAAGAACAACAGTGGTCTGAAACACACAAAAGACAGATAAATCGATGACACAGTGTTTTTTGCAGCATTTGTTACAACAAATCTAAGGTTGCCATTCCTCCCTAGGAGTTATATCTGCCATAAACTTGAAAGGATCCATTAAAATGCATCTCAGAATGAAAGCTATCAAAAAAACAGTGGAAGAAGTTTAAATGAGCTGCACTAAGTTGTAATAATTACACATTACAGTTTTCATTACAGACTTACTGATAACTCTTAATTAATCAATTTTCCTACAGTTTTCCATTATTGTTTATATCTGAGGGTGTGAAATTTGTTCAAATAAAGCAATTCAGTATTTTATATAACTAAAATCAGCTGTACTTTATCATCAGTATTTACATATCTCTATGTCTTATCCTAGATGTGAAATCTGAATGACACTCAGGTCAGAAAAAGAACAGGGAGCTCCAAGAAAAAAGGATGAATTCCTAAAAAAACCCAAACTAAAACAAAACAGAAAGCTAAAATCAATAAAATGAACAGGGAAACCAAAGACTGAAGAAGAGGAATCAAGGTGGTTGTGATCAAGCATGCAGTAGTTATACAATGGGTATGACTCTTATCAGTAATGCTGGTCTTCCTTTTTGCATCTTCCAGTTTTTGTGTAGCAAGCCCACTAAGTCTGATGTTTTTAATAATCATTAAACAAGTCATCAGACTCTGGAGATTAATAAAATGTCTTCTTTTGGCTGTAATCCAAAATTAAATATAACCAGTCTAATGACAGCACAATAGTCTGACTGACAATGAGATTGGTTGATTAAAACACATTGTCCAGTGTCTTACACCTTTAGAATGTCTCAAAGCTATCTCCATCAACAAGACTCTTTGCCTGACAGTTATAAACCTGAGTTATTCAAAACATCACCTGCAGGCTAACAAAATTACCTTTGTGCTTAAACATAACTCTTTCTGGATGCACATCTGAAAACATGCAAAGTAGACTTTAAGCATGTCTAATCCTGCATATCCTACCCTCTTTTCTTTTGTTTTCCATTTTAAGTAGTGATGCTGTGATGTGAGATCTTGCAATTCCATTCACAGCAGATGACTCTATAGAGTGCTCTGGCTTGTTACCCTTATCCTTGCCACACATCCTTGCTTGGGAGCACGATCACTTTGGGCAGCCTGCTGTGCCCCATACTGGGATTTACAGTAGCACAGACTAAATATTATCCATTTAAATTTATACCTAGAGATCTCCAGCAAGCAAAGCTGGAGACATTTCCTTCTCATATTCTACAATAAACTAACATGAGCTTTTGAGATACAGATAGATATACGTACACACACTCATGTGTAGGTATGTATGAACATATTGTATTGTCTGTCCCTCCCTTATGGGCTACACTGGTGGCAGTGTTTTCTGTTTCTAATCGCTGTGGCCTTTATGATACTATACTTAATGAATTATGCTCCTCAGGAGGAGGTCAGTGAAAGAATTAAGCTAAAAACCCCTAACAGTGTTGTTGGCCAGGAGCCAGCTCTTTCGAGGCTGTGTTTCTGCATAAGGTCTACCACAGCTGGAGCGAAACGACTTGCAGGTGGCTCAGTGGGCAACAGATCACACAGTACTGCTCTGTCCGCCCCTCGACAGCAAGGAGGGAGTCACCTATGACTGCTGCTGGTGGCTGAAAATGAGCAGGAAACGTCTGACAATCTTGATTAAGAACTCCCAAGCATTGAACTTTCCATAAGGAAAAGGCACACTCAGGTCTCTCGCCTTCGACTTTCCAACTTCCAATTTAAATACTGCTTGGGGTCCAGAAGAAAACACTAACGCTTATCCTTATGATATTAGGCAGTGGATGCCTTAATGAAGATAATGTCTGTGGCCCAGTCAGCTCACCAAAGTCTGGATAATGAAGTAGGCATGCTCTGTTCTCCCCTAAGTTTCATTCATAGAGAATTTACAGGTCTTATTTTAAATGTAGCTGAAACATCCTAAGTAATTTTCTGGAGTGCTTTTAAACTATTAATTTCTAAATTACATGAACAGATGCATAAGCACAGTGGAAAATAACATCAAATAGCCTGGGAGAACAGAAGAGCTCAAAGACTAAGCCAAACAGTTAGGTTCCACTAACAGCCTATTTGGACAACTCCTTTCACATCCCTGAGAACTCCACCACTCATCTGTTCAGCTTCACTTTTTTTTGCAGATGAGTAATTTGTGGTTTTAAAAATGTATAAAACTTAAACATCTACAGAAATTGAGGGAAGAAGGCTTTTCCACATCTCATTGGACTAAAAACTGATGTTCACGTGCTGCTGGACTGATTTGAGGCTCCTTAGCAAAATAGACACAATCCTGACATTGCAGTAACTGAGGATGAACCTTCTGTAAGCAGGTTGTAGGGCAAAAATAAGGGGGCTTGGGGATTGTGCTCAGAACCATACTTTCTCTTGAATATCTTATGGGGGTGATCATATGCCTATGTACTCAGCACTGGTGAGGTCACATCTAGAGTGCTGTGCTCAGTTCTGGGTCTCTCACTACAAGAAGGACATTGAGGTGCATGTCCAGAGAAGGGCAATGAGGCTCATGAAAGGCCTGGAACACATGAGCTATAAGGAGCATCTGAAGAAGCTGGGGGTGTTCAATCTGGATAAGAGGAGGCTGAGTGGAGACCTCATCGCTCTCTACAACTACCTGAAGGGCAGCTGGAGAGAGGAGGGGTTCTGGCCTGTTCTCCTTGGTGTCAAGCAACATGACTAGAGGAAATGGTTTCAAGCTGCCCCAGGGGAGGTCCAGGTTGAGTGTTTAGGAAACATTCCTTCACTGAAAGTGTCATCAAACATTGGAATGGTCTGCTCAGGGCAGTGGTGGAGTCGTCATCCCTGAAGGTGTTCAAGTGGCATGTGGACCCAGCGCTTAAGGACATGGTTTAGTGTTGATATTTCAGTGCTGGTTCAAGGGTTGGACTAGATGATCTTTGAGATCTCTCCCACATAGATATATTCTGTGATTCTGTGATCAGTAGCCACCAATAGATGCCAAATGTCACTGTAATAGTGGAAAGTCTGCCTCTCCCAGGAACTTTGCAAGGCTCCTCATAAGAAGAAGACAGAAAACAGCACGGATCATAACTGACTGCATGACTGCAATGTTACCACGTGAAGGTACACAGGATTTACACGTGCTCATCAAATCTGCTGTTGTTTTCAGATGTTTCTCACCTACCACAAGTGAGAATTGTATGTGTTTCTAGAAATACTGTGGTTTAGAAGCAACACCATTAGTGACAAGGAAGTTGCTGCTTTTCTCCAGAAAATATCAAGTCAATCCCATTCCAGACATTTTAATACAGTGTGAAGGATAAGCATATTACTCTTGGATGCTGGGATCCCTTGGGTTTGGTGGGACAATAAGGCAGATCTCTAAGTTTGGAATTAGCAAAATGTTTTGCTTATTCTCCACAAGCATACTCAGTTCTGTGTTCCAGCTACGGTGATGCAGATTGACACTGATGTCATGATTCAAAAGCAAAAAAATGGAAGACCTTAATAATTTCTGCCATATTTTTGTAATTCCTAGAATGGCTGCTACTCATCCTTCAGAACTAAAAAGTCTATGGCTTGATCTTTTTTTTGGCCTCTTGTTCTTTATTTTCTCTCCTTACCAATTGCATTTATCAAATCAGGAATGAGAAACAATAGTATGTGATTATGATGACCATAAAATAGTTTTAAAAGCATTCAAAAAACACACACAAGAAATTAATGGAAATTACAAATAAGTAACAGAGTGAATATTTTATCACTCAGTATAACTACCAAGTGAGTTAACTAAGAGATAACTAAGTCTGTGTCCAAAGAACTGGGTAAAAGTCTATAGAAAGTAACATACTTTAATGAGCATCTTATTCTGGCTCCCGAATTGCTCACTAATTCTCATGTCTATAGCACAGTTTGCTCTCCGTTTCCTTTGTGCAAAGCCATGCCAATTCACAGGGACCAGACCCAAAGTCCCACACCTCCAGGAATTTTATTGTATTGCAGACATTCCCACATGACCTGGACAGAGTCATGTAGAGCTAAAAGAAGCTAATGCTGCTGGGTGTATTCTTAGTTATCTTCACATTCATCTCATACTGCAGAACTCATAGTACTTATGGATAGGACAGGCTTTGGGGTTAATGGCTAGAGTCAGTGGCACAGCATGTACAGCAAAGAGACCTCAACTCTTCCCATCTGGTCTTTAATCCTCATTCCTGCACTCTTGATCATTAAGTCTTAATTTATTGCCTTTTAAACAAAATAATATAATGAGTAACATACAAGGCTGACGTTCCTGGTAGCTCTCCTATAAATTCCCACTACACCTAAGAAACTGTGGTTTGATTTTCTGTATTGCTAATTGGTGAGTGCAGCCAAAGAAGTTCCTAGCAGGTTTTCATCTCTTGAATTTATTTACCGCCACAGAAGGGGAAGGGGCCATTCCTCTGGGAAAGCGAGAGAAACTGGAAGGATTACATTATTTTGACCTTACATTTGAGCTGACATCTAGCACAGTACTAAATCAATGACTTGGCACGGGAGACGGGATTAGCACGGGTGGGTTACAAGCAGTTTGCAGGGCTGCAGCTGTCCTGTGGCTACCAGTGGATGTCAGTAGAGGCTCCACTTGCAAAGGAGCCAAAGGAAAAGAGACAAAGGAAAGAAAACCCTCCGAGTTCACACAGCAGAGGCAGCACACAATGCACAGGTACTCCAACATGGCTAGTCTGGCCCAGACAATGATTTAGGATTACTAGCGAACAGTAGTAGACAAAAGGCTGTAGAAGGGTTGATTTGGCTGCTTGTAATTCTTTATGCTTTCACCTTTAACAAGTACTTTTTTATAGTTAATTTTAAAACAAGTAAAGGCAGGAAGCCCATTATTGGAGTAGTAGAAATCCTGGACGACAGAATAAAAAGAAGCAAAACATATATCATCTGCTACCTCTCTTCCAGCAGAGCAGCCACTGCTCCAGAAACACTAAACTGCAACAATAAAAAGCAAAGTTCTCTATTTAATGTTTTGCAAGGCTTGGGCTGCAACCTTTTGGGCTGCAACCGTTTGGGCTGCAACCGTTTAGTAAGGCAAAAAATAGTATTGTTTTATGCACGGGGTTTTAGCTCAACTCTTGACAATTTTCTCTAGAACAAATAAACACCACACAAATTGAAAGGATTTGTTTTGTTAAATGATTTCCCATCACCTCCTACAACCAAAAGCTGACCTTGATTCCCCAGGGAACATTCCTGGTAGGGCAGTCATTGATAAGAACTGTTGAACAACCCATTGAGGATAAATACAGATGCCATCACTTATGCTGAAGAAGATGGTTCTAATGAGCAAAGACATGCTAGCAAAGAAGAGAACAGACACTTTGTGGTTTAAAGAGGTTTCATCCAAGGAAAGTGGTGGAAAAATCCCAAGATGGCAAGAGTTTTCATCAAAGTCAATGTGCACTTTCCAGGTTTTTCTATCCTGAAATAATGCAAATAAATTTATTTATTGAATAGAAACCTGAAGATACAGCACAAGCCCTATGAGGGGAGGCTGAGGGAGCTGGGATTGTTTAGTTTGGAGAAGAGGAGGCTCAGGGGAGACCTTATTGCTGTCTACAACTACCTGAAGGGAGGTTGTAGCCAGGAGAAGGTTGCTCTCTTCTCTCAGGCGGCCAGCACCAGAACAAGAGGACATAGCCTCAAGCTATGCCAGGGGAAATTTAGTTTTGAGGTGAGGAGAAAGTTCTTCACTGAGACAGTCATTGGCTACTGGAATGGGCTGCCCAGGGAGGTGGTGGAGTCGCCATCCCTGGAGCTGTTCAAGGCAGGATTGGACGTGGCACTTGGTGCCATGGTCTAGCCTTGAGCTCTGTGGTAACGGGTTGGACTTGATGATCTATGAGGTCTCTTCCAACCTTGGTGATACTGTGATACTGTGATATTAAGTTCTGCTAGTGAAGGAAAGCTTTCCTACTGCCAGATGAGAGAAAGTTGTGACGTAAGGACTGAGAATCCACCTCAGTTGTTCTACCTTGGTCTGGATGCTATGTGGTTTAACATTTTCTGCTATTACAGTCTGTAAATACAAATTGTCTTATCATGTTCTCCTGGAGCTGGTTGAGTGTTTCAAGAAAATATTTTTACATCAAAGCAATGCCAATCCTAAAAATTGAGATGTCTCATGGGAATATGCAAGCTTTAACAAACTCCTGCTGGGAAAATTTTCTTGAGTCCATAATAGAATTTTCAGTCGAGACTGCAGAGGCAGAGAAAAATCTGTCTCATAATAACAAATACCATCATTATCACTTTCCCTCATAAACCAAAGCTTTGAGGCTTCTAACTATTTTTCATCCTGGTTTCCTATACAAGTGAAAGTTACATGAATGCAGGATTTGTCTATTTATGTCTCCATCTTACGTTAAAAAATCAGTCAAATTCAGTGTTAACAGAGGTTATTAGGAGCTTTAGAGAAACCAGAGGCTGGGTAGAGGAGAGACATGTAGCTACTCTGCCCACTGTGGGAAACTCTTTGGAATAAGAACAGATATGATGTTCTCTTGTTAGTTTGGGAAAGAGTCTGGCAGGTGTGAGCTGCTCCAAAGATACAGAGGGGAAGGCGATCATAGGAAAAATGTAGAAAGGATCTGAGAAAATTGCAGTGGATGGGTGACAAGAAGAGGAGGCACACAACTCATCTGTAGGAAACATGAATTCTCTAATAGTTTTTCCCAGAACAACTCACATTATTTTCTGTAGATTGGCAGCATTTTCCTGACAATGCTGTTTTCAGAACTGAGCAGCAGAAGAGAGAAAGAACCGTGCAAAGATCTACTTTTATCTTTTTCTGAGCCTGAAACTAATTTTCTGTATCTTTCAGCACCGACTCTTCATAGGCATCCCTATCTGCCTCAGGCACTTTCAATATTATTTCCCCCCATGTCTTTTTTCTTGCTTTTATAACATTGGTAATCTAAACTATATTTCATGTGCCTTGAAAACATTCATTTCTGCTTTCCTGGTTGCTTTACTGTCTTACAACGTGAGAAGAGTGTCACATCTGAACTGTGTTCCTCCCCAGTTATTTCCCTTCTCTCCTTTTGTAGTTGTAGGAATACACTCACCGTGGACTGTGAGGCACGAATACACATCATTAAGGGATAGGGCACTCTTTCAGACAGATGAAGTATGACTTGGGAGATCAGACAAGTCTCACTGGAGGAAAAAAGCAACAAGCTTCTGATTTACTGAGAATGAGGAAGCTTCTGTGTAAAAACACTGGGGAAAGATATTAGAAATGAGCAGGTGTGTTGCTATGACTCTTCTGACACCAGTTTAGTCTCAGGATATGGAGATTAGCTTCAATTCATACTCTGACTGAAGATTCTGGGCAGATTTTGCAAAAGCAGGCTGAGCCCCAAACAGCCAGAGGATGTGCTCTCTTCAGGCTCTAAATGAGCTTATTTTAAAATGTGATTGACATGCACTGGCATCTCCAGAGAAACCCAAATAAATATAAAATAGCTCTACAGCCTACTCCCTACTGGTTCATCTGAAAATATTTTATGATTGGAACAAAGTTTTTTTTGTTATTTTGGGTTTTTTTTTTTAGTCCTCTGCAGTAGAGTAGGTGCATTGTCCCTCAACTAAATTTATCAAAGGGATGTCCAAACCCAAAATAACAAGAAGAGAAAACCATCATTGTTCATAATGAGTTATTTTATAGGGTGTTTCCCATCTTTAGCTTCAGTGTTCTGGTAATTTAACACATGGAATAATACCAGCTAGTAATTTTGGCTTTGAATGTTGTTATTTTATGTCTTATGAGAAGTTAATTGCATCTTAGACACAGTCAAAAAGGAAATAAAAATATCCCTGAGATATGGAGCAGGTTTCTTTATATTACTGCTTTCTATTCATTCAGCACCAGCCTGTGCTAGACCAAGCAGAACTGAAAGTGAGAGGGGAAAGAAGTGGACCCAGCAGGTGCAACTGAGAGCTCAGACCACAAAAGGGTGCTATCATTTTATAACATGAGCTCGCCTTCCATAGCGACCTGCCAAGAATGTGGCCTTTGAAATAGCTTCGCTAGAATTAGTAGCCTTTCAGGAAATATTACTATTGTTCTGAATTCCACTTGAAAATTTAATTTGCCCCCTGTTATTTTCAGGCAAATTCCAGCAGAGCTTTATTCTGTGAAACCTGTGTAGGTGCATAAGAAACATCGCCTTGATTCAGGAAATTCATATGCCTTTGTACTCAGAGTGATCTATTTACCACAAGTGTGTTTATCTGCTCATGAACAGAAAGTTCATGCAGATACAACTCACATGTAAGAGTGTTCCATAGTGAAACCATATGCATTCTATAATCACACTGTATTATAATATGAAATGGATAATTAACTAGAAAGTATTGAATTGTTAAATGTTAAGTATTGTTTTATAATGTGAAATGGATAACTAACTAGAAAGTATTGAATTGTTAACTGGTAAGTACTGTATTACAATATGAAATGGATAATTAGGAAGTATTGAATTGTTAACTGGTAAGTACTGTATTATAATATGAAATGGATAATTAGGAAGTATTGAATTGTTAACTGGTAAGTACTGTAATATAATATGAAATGGATAATTAATTTGGAAGTATTGAATTGTTAACTGTAAGTATTGTTTTATAATATGAAATGGATAATTAGGAAGCATTGAATTGTTAACTGGTAAGTACTGTATTATATTATGAAATGGATAATTAACTAGGAAATATTGAATTGTTAACTGGTAAGTACTGTATTATATTATGAAATGGATAATTAACTAGGAAATATTGAATTGTTAACTGGTAACTATTGTTTTATAATATGAAATGGATAATTAACTAGGAAATATTGAATTGTTAACTGGTAACTATTGTTTTATAATATGAAATGGATAATTAACTAGGAAGTATTGAATTGTTAACTGGTAAGTCCTGAAATTCAAACTACTAAGTATTGAAATGTGAAAAACTAGCTTTTGAACTGAGAAACACACATAAAGATAACACTGCAGTGCTGAAAAATCATACAGCTTTCACAGAAACAATCTGCCAGCAAAGCAGCTGCCTACGGACCAGAAGCTGGACTTCAATTCTGAGCACTCACGCTTTGAGGAGTGTAAATCAGGTTCCTCTGACCTGAATCCACTTGTGGCTATCTCAAAGAAGTCAGATGTGATACCCATGCTGCTGTGGCTGCAGTCCCACTGGTAGAATGCAGGAAGCCAGGGTAACCAGGCTTCAGTTGCAGATGACATGGCCTTTTACTTCAGTCAGATATTCCCTTGAATTGTAGGGCCAAACTCTCAACACGTAGATTTAGAATCATAGAATCATAGAATGGTTTAGGTTGGAAGGGACCTCAAGGATCATCCAGCTCCAACCCCCTGCCACAGGCAGGGACACCTCCCACTAGAGCAGCTCGCTCAAGGCCTCATCCAGCCTGGCCTTAAA
>WAAF01012797.1:511049-524317 GCA_013400475.1 Tricholaema leucomelas
CAGCCTGGAGAAGAGAAGGCTTTGAGGAGACCTTATAGTGGCTTTCCAGTATCTGAAGGGAGCCTACAGGAAGGCTGGGGAGGGACTATTTACACAGTCTGGTAATGTTAGGACGAGGGGGAATGGGTTTAAGCTGGAAGAGGGGAGATTTAGACTGGATATTAGGAGGAAGTTCTTTACAGTGAGGGTGGTAAGACACTGGAACGGGTTGCCCAGGGAGGTTGTGGATGCTTCCTCCCTGGAGGTGTTTAAAGCCAGGCTGGATGAGGCCTTGAGCAGCCTGCTCTAGTGGGAGGTGTCCCTGCCTATGGCAGGGGGTTGGAGCTGGATGATCCTTGAGGTCCCTTCCAACCTAAACCATTCTATGGTTCTATGATTCTATGATTCTATAATTTAGCTTACAAATCTAATCTCCTTTAATAATACAACAAATATGAGGTGTAGGCTACAATTTGGAAACCAAATTAGTAAACTGCCACATTTCTGCACTGACAGGTGTCCATGGAAATGATGATAACTGGATCATCTGTGTAATTCTGAAACATACTATATAAACACAAAACTGATTTTGGACTGGATTCTGCTGAAATCAGCTAAACAGTCAAACTTTTCACTGTATCTACATATTTACTCTGCTTTGGTATGGCATATATTGTACATTTCTTCAGAGAAATATTTAGCAATATCACTTTGCTCAAAGTCATTGTCTAATAAGATTAGTGAATTTCTCAGTCAGGGTTGGAAAGGACCACAAGGATCATCTAGTTCCAACCCCCCTGCCATGGCCACGGACACCCTACCCTAGATCAGGCTGCCCAGAGCCTCATCCAGCCTGGCCTAAAACACCTTCAGGGATGGGTCCTCAACCACCTCCCTGGGCAACCCATTCCAGCCTCTCACCACTCTCATGCTGAACAACTTCCTCCTCATGTCCAGTCTGGACCTACCCAGCTCCAGCTTTGCTCCATTCCCCCTAGTCCTGGCACTCCCTGATATCCTGAAAAGTCCCTCCCCAGCTTTTTTGTAGGCTCCCTTCAGAGACTGAAAGGCCACAGTAAAGTCACCTTGGAGCCTCCTCCAGACTGAACATCCCCGACTCTTTCAGTCTGTCCTCACAGGAGAGGTGCTCCAGCCCTTTGAGCATCCCCTTGGCCCTTCTCTGAGTTTGTATTTTTGTGTCACACTCACACTAACCTGAGTTTTTGCTATGCAACCAACTCCAAAAGGAAATATGGAAGTCCCTTTCACCTAGCTATACAACTTCTCAAATTATGACTGGCTACAGGCCGTGTGTTATTTTATATTGCCGTGTCTGAAGAGGCATAACAAAATATGACAGAATGCAAGACCTGTCAGAAATCCAGGAGCTGAAATATACATTTGGGGGGGGGAGGGGGGGAGGAGGAAATTTAAAAACAAAACAACCAAACCAAACCAAAACCTTACTAGTTCTCTGCAAAATCTAACCAAGTAGCAAATATGTGACCAACCAGTTGATGGGCAGTTTGGAAAGGAACATATACCACTTCCTTCCTTCTCTATACAATTAGTGGGTGAGAGGGGTCTGTCAGCAGGGGAAGAAAAATGTGAAACTAAGGGCAAGAAAGTCCATGAGAGCTGCTTACATGGCCTCGGCTTTGTTTTGGGTTTTGGTTTTCTTTGTTTTCTTTTTTTCCTCTGGGTAGATAAATTAATAGCTTATGGTATTTTCTTTTTTACTGTGGAAAACGTTGGTCCAGAGAGACCGAATATTTTATGGCTTCTAATCAATTCCAACAAATTGTTCCTTAACAGAAAAGAACTGGAAAACACCCTAGAAGTTGAAAGATTTCTGGTTTCCCATTTGAAGTGACTTTTAGCTTTGAAATGTATTTCAAATATATCCTTTCAAATGTCAAGAAGTAAAATACCTTGGGAATCAAAATAATTTATTTCAAGTGAAATAAAGCATTTTTTGACTCAAAATATTTTCGGGTTTTCTTTTCTCTCTGAATAAAAAGCAAAAGAATTTAAGCTGCCTTGACTGACAATTATTCCCCTTTCATGTTTTTCAAACTGCCAAGATAAAGTAAAATTTATTACTTTCACTGCATTGTGTTAAAATATGCATAAATCTACCTAGCTTTTTGTTGGATGTCAGTCAGGAAAAGCAGGTGGAAATTCAAACTGAGTCTGTACAGAGAAGAAGAAATGAAGTAGAGGTTAACTGATAATCTGTTATAGATAATATACATTAATTTGGGGAAGTATAACTTGGAAAGGAGCTTTTTCTTAAAAGATCTTGTTAGAATTGCTGATAGCAATGTTAAAAAGAGGGCACTTACAAACTTTCTAGGTTTTGATCAGAATTTAAATGAAATCACAGTATGCAAAAAGCATCATATATATATATATATGTGTGTGTGTGTGTGTGTGTACATGTTTTAATTACAGTCTAGGCTCAACTTTTGCTGTAAAGGGGCAAATTTCCAGACACCTGGGAAACCATGCCTAGCCCTGTTCCCTCTCTCTTTTGTAATGAGGTCATTATTCACTTGTCACATTTCATAGCTACAATAAAGGTTGTAATTATTGGAGTAGATAAAAAACAAAAGGTAGTTTTTAATAACTTCAATTATCTTTTCTCTCTTTTTTCCCACTGGATATGGACAATATTTACAACTTTAGCAATGGTTGAATCTCCTGCCTAAAGCGGCTTACTGTAACTTGGCAAACCACGGACACCTTTCAATAGTGGAACCACCTGTTTCCAGGTGCTGACATTTGTGTACCTGATCAATTTTCATTCTGATGTATGAGGCAGAATTGTCTAATGTGCACAAGTACAGCCTAACTGAAATATATCCAATGATAAATGGTACATGTAGCAGCTGAGACTTAGTGCTTACCACTGACTTTGTGATCTTTGCTAACCTTAGATGACTTCCTTCTGCAGACTGTAAGACACAAATTTCTTAGACTCTGTTAAATCCAGAGTAGACATTAGAGCAGCAGTACCAGAACAGAGCCATGTTCAAGACGATAAGCCCTACTTCTCAGAGGCAGAGAAACACACAGTTCTAATGCAGCTGATCTTAATTCTCAAGGGGTTAGGCTGTACAGTCTTCATTTTCAGAAGTTTAGGTGTCTCTGGACATTGTTCCAACACCTTTATGTATGTCCTGTATAAGATAGGACTTCAGTTCTTGTGTCTGAGCTTTTTGTAAGCCTTGCTTCTGATCCTAAAAGAGCACATTTTCTCTCTGTAGTGCCTACTGCAGAGACACGGCAGTTAATGACAACCCAGAGCGCTTCATGTGAGATATACAAGCTCATTCTCAATAGCAGCTGAGCTGCTGCTTCCTGTTCAAACTACTAAGGTCTTCCTCTCCATAATGTATTTTAACTCAACTGTATCTCCAGAGTGTTGTGACAAGGCCGCTTCCAGTCAGCCTGAGGCATAAAATCAGAAGAGGCCTTGAAACACTTTGCTGATGCATGACCAGACTCCAGTCCTCAAAAACATCCCCTGGGACTGACTGATTGACTAGCATGGACACAACCACAGAATTCAACTTGGTGCAGTCCTGCAGCACTGATGCAACAATCTCACACATCTAATCCATTAGAGAAATGTGCAGTGGCCATTTTCTCAGGATATCTGAGCACAGGGCAGCTTCACTGGAGCTATTGAGCTTCTTCAACAAGCCTGCCAATTGCCTGGAATTCCTAGACTAACAGCCAAGAAAGCAGCAGGACAGTAGATGATGTATAAAGATTTGCTGCCAAATATGGCGGAGCTGGAACCTGCGACATTGGCTCAGTATCGCGGTTCCCACTGTGAAGATCAGTGATTATTGCTTTAATAAGCAGTTCTTAAGTGAGGTACCTGATATCTGTTGTTGCAAGAGATTGAGTGCCAAAGGCACAAAAGATGGGGAAGTTATAAAAAACTCCTAATCCTCAGGGCTCACCATTCAACTTACCTTGGGTTTTATTATTCTTGAAAAAAAATTCTTTAAGTTATTTCACCAAGAAAAGAGTACACACAAAGAGATTTCTCAGCAGGTTGCTTATTAGTTGAGATTTCACACGTTGCCAAGAGTGCCCAGAATTCTGAATCAAAACTGCATGTTCTAGTCCAAACTTGATACTAACCTGTTTGCAATAGCACAACGCTCTTCTCCAAAGGAAGCCATCACCATTGGATTAGTTCATAACTCACTGATTGCAGAAAGACTTCATATTCAAAAACTTTCATTAAAGCTTGTGTCTCTCTGAACATCAGAAGTGTAACATTTATGAGAACATACTATAAGTAGGTCAATTCTCTCAAGTGTGTGTGTAATTTCTCTAAGTTATACCAACATCAAAGGAAGAAAGAAAGGGAAGGCAATGTGATGTTCAGTAGCAGGTTAGTTGCTGGTTTACCTTTAGAATGGAAACATTAACTGCATAGTCAAATTTGGCAATAATTAATCTAGATATAAAGAAATCTTTGAGTCTTTGACTAAATGCTTTAGATATAAGTCAGAGTGTCATATTTGGTCGCAATGTAGGTACCTGATGTAGAACATCTAATTTGGAGAAAAGGCTAAAATGTCAATGTTGTAACATGTGCTGCCCTTAAACCAGAAGCTGGATGTCTTAAGATTTCCCCAAATTATATCTCTTTCTGAAGCACAGGTTGTATTTTGTAGTCAAGTGAAGTCTCAGAATGAAATGACTTAGGGCATATCTAACTATAATTCCTGGCTCCTATGCAAAAGTTGCCAAATAAAGTTTCCATTACTAAACAAGGAACAGAAGTTTAGAGAGCTACATTTGCCCCAGGCTTACCAGCAGATGGAGTTGAAACCAGGGTCTTGATATGGGCAATTATTAACATGAATGAGGTTATTTTCTGGAATAGCAGTACACAGCTGGTGTAATAGTGACCGCTCAATCTATAATAGAACAAGTGTGCAAGATATAAGCAGCAGAGAGATTTTTATTCAAATGCAAGCAAGAAAACACATTTGAGAAGCTTGGAATTTCTGCTGTGATGTCTAATGCAATTTGGAAAAGGTAAGGAAAAGGACAAATATGGCTTTTCCCACTCACGAGAAACTGATTGCACTATGAAAGTGATGTGTAAGGCTTTAAACTACTTCCAGAGCAAGTAAGCTTATGACCAAAAAGCACTGTGCCAAAGAACACATTGTTACAGGTCCTCTTTACATACAGTTAATTATTATAGCGAGTTTCTGACTTATCTGCATTAATAAATCCAATGACAAAGATGTTACTTGGATACTTTGGGACTGGAAACTTTAAGAAGTTATTTAATTAAACCAAGAAGTCAAGAAGATATAAAAAAGAAACCCTTTCATTTCCCCTTCTGCACTCTCATTTCATGATGCTTCAGATGTAGGTATAGAGGGATGTTTCTCACCTAAAATAATAATGGAACAAAGAGTCTGATTGCTTCCACTTTCATGAAACATATGAAACAAGACTCACCCTCTGACTGTTATATTTTGGTATGAGGACATTCCACGAGTCTTTACATTGGAAGACTCTGTTCTGATTGCAGACCACAAACCTCTCGTTAAAATTCTTGGAGCAGAAACTGATTGTCTAGCTGATACACTACAGAAGTGGACATCAAGGCAAAAGTCTTATCATTATGATATCATAGCTAAGTTATCTGAAAAACAAAGTAAAGCTGCACTTTTCCTGTTGATTATTAGAGATTAAAAGGTTCCCACAAAGAATCCTTCCACTAGCTCCTTCTGTCTCCCTCCCCTTTTGGGGAAGTGGGACCATGTACCTTGGAATGAGTCACTGCAGAAACGGAAAAAGTCCCTCAGCATGATTTCCTGCTGTCTCGAAGCTTGCATAGGCTTTAAAACCTGGGCAAAGTTGGTGAGAAGCACTTTTTTTTACACTCAGTTCATACAGGTGCAAATAGTTGCAAGGTGTTGAGCAGTGAAGGGGTGAGAGCATGCAGTTCAGGTAGATTCAGGAATTTGTGTACACATAAGTCAAGCCATCCTGCAGACCAGCAGCCCTCAGATAAAAGCTGTCAGAGTCACTGCAGCACTGAATACCTCCAGATGTTCTGGTAAATAGGTAGGAGCAGAGTCAAACACAAAAGTCAGTTAATTCTCAGTGGTTCACCTGGGTACCAATTTTGATGTTAAGGTGATTAGAACTGTTTCTATTAAGGTGAGAAAGTCTTTTTTCTTTTGAGTACTGAAAGGTTTAACCAAACCTTAGAGGATACTTGCACGATGACTTAAAACTTTTGCTTACTGTTCTCTTCCCAAATGCTTTACCAGACCACAGGGAACGCACCTAGGCACATGCTGTCACTAGGTGGAACAGTGAACTCCAATACTAGTTATTAAACAACATGCCTTTTTGTTTTCACTTCCTTTCTACCTCTGCTCTGGCATTTCCCCTTAAATATAAAGCCTGGATTAAAAGATTAGTTTGCCCTTTGTGATCAGACATACATGCACATGCATGCTATTAATGCTAGCCACAACACATGCTCTGAACACTAGCATTTTCTTAGGTGCTCTTTAACCCTGGCAATGGTCAGTGGTGCTGCTTTCTAGTCTGCCAAGCATTCAGTTTCTTGTCCTGAGGGGCAAGCATATATCAGATTCTCATATCTCTGCTCAAATCAGTTTCATAAGTTGGATACCTCCTAGTTAGGTTTACCTGCAATGCTTAATGTAGGAGGTACCACATGACTGCACATATATGAGTACCTTAAGCAGCACACTGGAATACATAATGGCGTTCAACGAGCTCCTTTGAATTTATTAGAGTATTCTCTGTCATACCTATAGCCTATGCCAACTACCACTCTCCTAAATTTCTAGTCACAGTCTGGAAGTTAGCAAAAGCCAAGAAATGTTCCAAACAGAGCATTTGTATCTGACTACCCTGTTCATCAGAAGGATCAGACTGTGCCAGCCTCTGCACTGTTACATTTACAAGCTGAGGTGTGAACTCAGAGCTCATCTATGAGACAGGGACGCAAGACAAATGCTGTAGACCAAAACCTTTCTTGAAGGATACAAAAAGGAAGATCTCCTTTGCTTTTACTCAATTGCTCAGTGGCAGAAGGTTTAAATTAGGTTCTCATTGATTAATTGCTCAGCAACAGATGTTTTTGAAGTCACTTCTCCAGGGAGGAGAATGAATTCATAACCATATACATCTTCCATACTGCAGTGTCCTGATCTGTTGCAAGAAGGAGGGCACCATAAAGACAGAGTGCTATTTGAATAGACAACCAAACTGCAGATCCTGAAGGATCATGATTTGTCAAGCAAAGGCATCTCAAAGTTCTGTACATAGAGATCCTCACTCAGTATCTCTCTACAGGATGCTCAGGCATCTTTTCAAGGCTATGAAGCCCACTCAACAGGCTAGGGTTACTCAGGTGTATTAAGCATATTAGGACAAAGAGGTTCATGCCTGAAAAATTTGGTGGCTTTTTATTATGAAGTCACAGCAACAGTGGACAAAAGAAGGGCAGCTGACATCATCTACCTGGACGTAAGATGTTTGACTCTGTTCCACATGACATCCTGGTCACCAAACTGAAGAAACATGGACTTGATGGGTGGACAACTCACTGGATAAGGAATTGGCTGGATGGTTGCATGCAGGGAGCTGTGATGCAGGGCACAATGTCCACCTGGAGACCAGTGACAATTGGCGCCCCTCAGGGGTCAGTGCTGGCACCAGTGCTGTTTAACATCTTTATCAGTGACATGGACAGAGGAATCAAGTGCATCCTCAGCAAGTTTGTAGATGACGCTAAACTGTGTAGCACGACTTGCTAGAGGGCAGGGATGCCATCCAGAGGGACCTGGACAGGCTTCAGAGGCGGGCCCAGGACAACCTCATGACATTCAACAAGGCCAAGTGTAAGAGAAGTGTGGCCAGTAGAGCAAGGGAGGGGATTCTCCCCCTTTACTCTGCTCTTGTCACACCCCTGTACTGTACTGTGTGCAGTTCTGGAGCCCCCAACACAAGAAGCACATGGAACTGTTAGAGCAAGTCCAGAGAAGGATCACAAAGATGATCAGAGGGCTGAAGCACCCCTGCTATGAGGACAGGCTACAAGAGTTGGGGCTGTTCAGCCTGGAGAAGAGAAGGCTTCTGGGAGACCTTGTAGTGGTCTTCCAGTATCTGAAGTGGGCCTACAGGAAGGCTGGGGAGGGACCATTTATGAAGTCTTGTGATGACAGGACAAGGGGTAATGACTTTAAACTGGAAGAGGGGAGATTCAAACTAGATGTTAGGAAAGGGTTCTTTGCAGTGAGGGTGGTGAGACACTGGCACAGGTTGCCCAGGGAGGTTGTGGTTGCTCCCTCCCTGGAGGTGTTCAAG
Organism: Tricholaema leucomelas; assembly: GCA_013400475.1. Taxonomy (NCBI): domain Eukaryota; kingdom Metazoa; phylum Chordata; class Aves; order Piciformes; family Lybiidae; genus Tricholaema lacrymosa; species Tricholaema leucomelas. The sequence goes on from WAAF01012797.1 coordinate 519,426, forward strand.
GCCAGGCTGGATGAGGCCTTGAGTGACCTGCTCTAGTGGGAGGTGTCTTGCCTATGGCAGGGGGTTGGAACTGGATGATCTTTGATGTCCCTTCCAACCTAAACCATTCTATGATTCTATGGTCCCACAGATCTTAGGCCACAGCTTATCGGAGATCCTGTATTTTCTACGGATACTGTCCATAAACTGAGTTGGATACCTTGCAGCTCCACATATTTCCACATTAACACTTTAAAAAATGACAGTCCTGTTTCTTTTCTCATATATGTGCATGTAAATCTGGTGCTACTCCACGGAAACCAGTGAAGCAAAAGCACATATAAAGAATAGGAAAAATCAGGGTATGCATTTCTTGCTTATGATTCTCGTATGTGACAAATTATTCTGGGGCCCTATTTTGGGAGTATCTAACTTGAAACAGCTTTTTAAACCAGAGTTTTTAATACTGTCTAGAGATCAGTCTTCTGTAGGACACCCAAAATGAAGTTTGCAGTATTGCAAGTCACTCTTAAAAATCTTGGCCATTTTTTCAAAGCCCGTGTCAGTGTCTCAAACAGATGCAAAAGCAATGACCACTCAAACAGTTTGGTGTTTACAGGTTCATCAATCAAAAAGAAGCACTTTGATCACCTGACATGATTCAAGGAACATACTTGACATCTGATACTTGACCGAGATCATGCAGATCTAATAAACTTTTGGCTTCTGCAAATTTCTTTTTAAAAATATAAAAGAGGATTGGTTATAGAGAAGTTGATTAATATGCACTCTGCTCAAACAGTCTTGAACATCTGTGTATTAAATTCATTTATTAAATTATACCAATCTGTATTTTAATGAGTAAAAGATACTTATTCTGCCATCCATCAAAATAAACTCAGGAAATACTTAACATTATAATCATTTTTCTTGTTTGAACATGAGTTATGAAATATGAATCCCACACTAAGAATGCTGTACTTGCCATTATGATCAAATATGTTTTTACAGGTGCACCAAATATTCTGTTTTCATTTCATTCTCAAACTGTTGAAAATATAAACCATGTTTTATATTTCTTAGGTAGGTAATATTGCCTTTTTCTCCCCACATGGCACCCATTATTTGTGAGTTATTACCAGGCCTTTTTTCAAACACGCACTGCATATCCTAAAGTTGCTTAGTAATGAAAATACAGATTTATGTAACATTTAGTATCAAATAACATTTAGGGCACACTTTGGTATTGAAAGGTTTGGGGCACTGATAACTTCCAAGTGCATGCTAATATTGCCAGATAAGGTGCATACAATCTGTTGGGTCAAGTTCAGTCTTTTACAACTTTGCCTCTTTTTCGCTCATGGAAAGTTAACTTTTAGGTACAACAGGATTTAGTATATGCATGCACTGAATCTTTGTTTCTCATTGTTCTGGTAACTGTGATTTGTGTTTTCTTGGTCGCTTTTTATTAAAACAAAAGGGGAAAAAATGTCAGGCAGACAGCAAGCCCAGCTGGGACAGCAGGTAAGCTAAACTGTAGACTTCTTGCCAGTATTAGTTTGACACCATATCAAACACCAAATACAGTAATTAAAAAAAAGTCTTTCCTCCTATTTTTACAGGCTGAATAGGCAGTTAAAGACAAAGCTTAGCTCTGGAAACAACATCCTCTAAAAAAAAACCAACGTTTGAGAGAGTGCAGAGAAGAAAAGATACGACTCCAGCTGGTATTGAATCCACATGCCTCTGGTGACTTCAGTGGAACTGCAAGTCCAATACAGAAGTCTGGCTTTGGTTTTGTAGTAAACAGGTAAAACTGACAGTATTGGTAAATGAGACCACAACACTACTTTTGATAAAGAAGTGGGAACTTCTCCACTGATTTGAATGGGAGTAGGTTCAAACCATGGAAGAACGTAACATCAGCAGAGCCAGTACACTATCAGAAAAGCAGTCAAATGGACAATTTGCTTCTGGAAAGCAAATGCACATTAATGTAATGTGTTGTATATATATATATATATATATACACACATATATGCATCTTTATTGAACTTGTATAAGCGATATGCCACCACTTAGTGCCATGGTCTGGTTGACTGGGCCGGGCTGGGTGATAGGTTGGACAGGATGATCTTGGAGGTCTCTTCCAACCTGGTTGATTCTATGATTCTGTGATTCTAATTCTATATATCTATTTAAAAAAATCAGAGTAGAACATAATTTGACATTTTGAGGTGTTCAAGAAAGGACTGGATGAGGCTATTAGTGCCATGGTCTAGTTGATTGGCTAGGGCTGGGTGCTAGGTTGGACTGGATGATCTTGGAGGTCTCTTCCAACCTGGTTGATTCTATGATTGGCAAAGGGTGAAATGCCTTAAACGAAGCTGTCCCGTCATACAGATCCAACCAGTCTATGTTACCACCATGCCCCAAAATTACAGCTGAGGCAATGTGAATCCTTTTCATGGGTACATAAAAAATAGCTGATCGGAGAAAACAGAAAAGGGGTAGAGGGGAAAATTCATAAACAGAAGTTGTTTGGTGAGCGAAAGACAGAAGTAATGCTGCCATAGTCAATTATGTCCAAACGGGGCACTTGGAATGGGAATATTTACCACTTCTTACCTGAAGACAGTATTTAGAAAACTAATTTAGTTATTATAATTCCTATTTAATTTGTCCATATCATACATAACGTTCTAAGTAAATTCTGGTTGAAAAATGCACCTTTTTTTTTTTTTTTTGTTTGGTTGGTTTGTTTTGTTTTACTGTAACAACAGCATGTGTAGATCTAGAGAGTAGAAAAAAGCTGCTTGTCTGAGCTCTCAAAATGTACAGGTCAAAAGGCTTGGCCAATAGCCATCATATTCATAATTACTATTTGCTTTGAACTGACAGAAGAACATAACCACCATTAGACTTCTGAGAAACATTTGGAAATCCAGCAAGATCCTATCTATTGTGCATCTACTTTAAAAAAGAGTAGACAAATCCCTCCAGCTTGCAAAGTCTACATCCTTTATTGGCTTTTCTGTACTACACAGGATAAAACATGAACACATGTACATATTTAAAGAAACCCAAAGAACACTTGATTTAACCAGAGCAGGTATTTTTCCCAACAGTTACGTACTTCTTGCCTTCATTACTTGAAAAGCACTTTCTGAATTGCATTCTATGAAGAGGTTGGGAATATTGGAAATGTCACATTGATTGATAGTTGGGATAATCAACATAGATTCATGATTAAATGCAAATAAATTATTCATGCAATTTTCTCTCTGTCTTAATATTTCTAATCAATACATCAAAAGGAATAACTTACACTTGAGTTGGTGGACTGATTTCTGCATTCCAACAGATTTGTCTCAACTGTTTTTAGGAGGAATTCCTATCCATATAGAAATACAATCTTGTCAGCCACAAACAGGGCTTTAACTGTCATGATTCTTACAAAATACTCAACAATAAACATATATAAAAAGAAATATGTGTTAAGCAGCATCCCAAAAACTGAGTATAGATTTGGCACACACCAGATATAATAAGTAGATAGTAGGGCTGAACAGGAGCCAGCAGTGTGCCCAGGTGGTCAGGAGAGCCAATGTCATCCTGGACTGTATCAAGAATAGTGTGATCAGTAGGACAAGGGAGGTTACTCTTCCTCTATATTCAGCACTGGTCAGGCCACACCTTAACTACTGTGTCCAGTTCTGGGCTCCTCAATTCAAGAGAGATGTTGAGGTACTGGAACGTGTCCAGAGAAGGGTGATGAAGCTGGTGAAGGGCCTGGAACACAGCCCTGTGAGAAGAGGCTGAGGGAGATGGGGTTGTTTAGACCTCAATGCTGTCTACAACTACCTGAAGGGAAGTTGTAGCCAGGTGGGGATTGGTCTCGTCTCTCAGGCAACCAGCAACAGAACAAAGGTGGGACAGTCTCAAGTTGTGCCATGAGAGGTCTAGGCTGGATATTAGGGGGAAGTTCTTCCCAGAGAGAGTGATTGGCATTGGAATGGGCTGCCCAGGGAGGTGGTGGAGTCGCTGTCACTGGAGGTGTTCAAGAAAAGACTGGCTGAGGCACTTAGTGCCATGGTCTGGTTGATTGGCTAGGGCTGGGTGCTAGGTTGGGCTGGCTGAGCTTGGAGGTCTCTTCTAAGCTGCTTGTTTCTATGATTCCATCTCTGTGCCAGGAAAGTGAGAATACAGGCAAAAATATTTGGGAGACTTATGACTTATTTAAGCACATTTATGAAAGAAATTAAAGGAAGCTTCAGGACTCTGAATATTTAAATGGAGCAGCTTAATCTATTCAAAGATATTCTTTAGATATTAATTTAATTTTAGTAAGGGAATAAATTTGATCACTGGTATTTAACCATTCTGGCTGGCTCAGACACATCTTTTTTCATTAAACTTGGAGGCAAATATGTCTTACCATAAAAGACTTGGATCTCATCTTCAATATTTATATGTGTAGTGGTGCAGAGCTTCCAGAAAGTAGCAAAGATACTACACATGTGTGAATCACCTGAACTGCGCATATATTACTTCCACGTACCTGAAACTGAGATTAATGATGGTTTTGGAACAAGCACACTTACTGCATGTACATTACCCAACACAACTGCAGCTGGAAGTTGTCAGCCAGCTGTCAAAGATGCTGTCTGAGAATGGGCTAGCTCTGCTCTCCTGGCTGCCATTTTCCTCCCAAGGCAACTTGGGCCTATACATACTTTGAGTGGAACCTCAATTAATCTACCCACCAGAGGTCAGTGCTGGCATCAGTGCTGTTAAACATCTTTGTCAGTGATATGAACAGAGGAATCAAGTGCACTCTCAGCAAGTGTGCAAACGACACCAAGCTGTGTGGCACAGTCGACTTGCTAGAGGGCAGGGATGCCATCCAGAGG
>WAAF01012797.1:524541-561289 GCA_013400475.1 Tricholaema leucomelas
AAGGCCTTGTAATGACAGGACAAGGGGTAATGACTTTAAACTGGAAGAGGGAAGATTCAAAGTAGATGTTAGGAAAGGGTTCTTTGCAGTGAGGGTGGTGAGACACTGGCACAGGTTGCCCAGGGAGGTTGTGGATGCTCCCTCCCTGGAGGTGTTCAAGGCCAGGCTGGATGAGGCCTTGAGTGACCTGTTCTAGTGGGAGGTGTCCCTGCCTATGGTGGGGGTTGGAACTGGATGATCTTTGAGATCCCTTCTAACCTAAACCATTCTATGATTCTATCTTTCTTGAAGGAAGACCTTATCCTCTCCTGACTAATGAGCGGAATATTGCTGTTGCTGCAGTGAATCAGCTGAAATACTTACTTCTGTTCCTAATATCTATTGGATTTACATGTATCTCTCAAAAGCTGTATCTGGGCAAAAATGTGTGGCAATGACAGCAATGTTGTTTCTTTCCTCTGTGTTGTCTTTTTCATTTACTACAAAGAGAAGAGCAATTGGCAAAGAGCCAACACAACACAGACTGCAACAGTAGAGAAGATGACTGTGATTGGTAAGTAGTATTTACCAACTTGCCATAAAGTTATTTTAAATGAAGTATCAACTAAAACTTTGTCTCAGAGATCACTGAAAATAGTCCCTTAAGACAAAGAAGTAAGAGACTGTTTAAAAGAGCTGGTTCCTAGCAGAGGTTTTGGGAAGGAAGTAAGCATTCTTCACCAGTTGCACAGTATATTGCCTTAGGCAGAGTACATTGATACTAAATCAGTTTGCATTATTATTCATCTCTGTTCATTTTTGCTGTGGGTTTTGGTGTTGACATGAAAATAAATTAGTAACAGAGCATTTAAACAAACGTTTTGTTTTAATGAAGACCTTATAAATGACATACCAGTTATATAAAATATCAGATTCTCTTCAGTCACTGTGTTTTGCATCAAAACAAAGAATGCGATTTATGAGGAAAATAATCACATGCAACAAAAAGGCATGGAAGGACTCCCTCTAAATTCCACAGAGCCTCAAAATGGATTTTTTAAAAAGAAGAATTAAAAGTTACTAGCAAAAAAAAAATAATAACCTCAGAGGGTCCATGAGAATATCAAGGAATATGTGCTACTGTGAAAAGACCTAATGGAAGTTCCATGAAGCACCTAAAGACCTAATGGAAGTTCCACGGAGCACCTACAGAGGAGGACGGTAAGAGGACAAAGAGTAGTTGTAGATTAGATTACAACAATGTAATCTATTAATATTTTGTACACGAGGCTACAATTACCTGAAGTATACAATCATAGACATGAAATTTTTCAGTAACCAGTATATCTCTAACTTACAGATTTCTTATGGTGTCAGCTGAAGGAGACACTACTGTGAGAGCACTTAAAAGCATGTAAGTGAGGTTTGTGCCATGAACTTTTCAGTGGAATCTAGAGAAGGACTTGCAAGAGCATGAATTGGCAGTACCTAGTCCTATGTATCTCTCTTCTTGCTACAGCTAGGAGAGCAAGAACTCGATCTTTTCACATCAGGTCCTAACTATCTTGTGAAATTCTTTTAACTTCAAATATTCATTAGACTTGAAATGGAACAGTACACATTTCTGCACTATGTCTTGCTGACTGATGTTCCCATGTTCCCAGGTCTTTAATCTTGACGAATCACCAGTTTCTCTTTCCCACTATTGAGTATGACTATTACTGACACTGCCAGAATCCTGCTCCATCATGACAGCCCATGTTTCAACTCATCCACTAATTAATCACTGCTTCATAGTGCATTTCTATTTCCTTCTCTCTTCTATGGAGTCATGATCACCCAGGTACATGACTACTTTTTTTTAAACAAAACTATGACACCTACAAGAATCATAGAATCATGGAATCATAGAATCAAACAGGTTGGAACAGACCTCCAAGGTCATCCAGTCCAACCTATCACCCAGCCCTGTCCAATCAACTACACCACAGCACTATGTGCCACGTCCAGTCTTTTCTTGAACAGATCCATTGTGTTTGTGCCACTCTATGCAAAGCATACATTTTATTCTGATCAGTTGCTTTCATATTCTTCACAGGAAGGGAAGTAGACCACTGAACCAAGTCAGGAAATGAGGTCAAGTTGCAGGATGCTTCTTGGGATAAAGATTGTTGGTCAGTATCTTTGTTGAGGCACAGCCTAGCTTCAAATGTAACTCAACTTCAAAAACATGGTGTCAGGGCTCTGGCTGGCCTGACTTGGGGCTGTCACCCTTACCTCCTGCCCAGGAAGCCCAGCTTAGCCTAGCACCTCCATGACCTGTGTCACAGGTGTACCATCTCCATGTCTGACTTGTTGATTAGGACTCAGACCGGTGGACTCATTTTCTGGCATAATCTTGAACCAGCCTGGGGATCACCGGACTGTGTCTGATCCTAGCTACCATTACCAAACTTCATCCTAACTTTGATTGAGCTCCTGGCTTCACCCTGGCCTGTCTTGGCATCATGGACTTGCATGATGGCCTAAACTCTTGGTTGATCCCAGCTGCCATCCAAAGGCCTGCCTTGCTCCTTTACTTGGAGTCAGTGGGATGAGGCTGGCAAAAGCCCCAGCCCTGCTAGCCATGGCTCCCAACCACCCAGGCCTTAGGGAGCAGCTGACCCTAATGTACATCCTGATATCTGGCTTTGGAAGAGTGATCCAGTCACACTGATAGAAATGGCAAAGTCCCATTAAATTCCAGCTTTACCCAAGACATTAAAAGCAAGGCCTTCTTTGCACAGTTGGTCAGTAGTAGTTGTATCATTGCTTCTCCCCATGCTCTCTGTCCTGTTTACCATAAATAGAATTGCCTCCTGCATAGAATATTTACCCTCATATTAACCTTGAGGGGGCTTGAAGCCTCCTCTGACAATTGCAAGACAACTCTCCTCATGCACATTGTTCAAAACTTTCCATGTCTACCTTTGAGTTCAGTCCATGTAAACCAGGAATGCCAAAGTCACCAGATCAGAAGGGCAAAGGAGGGAATGATCAGCAATCCCCTTGAAAGTGACACATATAGGGTCCCAGATCCAACTCCTCAGAACAAGCACTGCGTTAGGCCATCTCTAGATAATAGAAATGGAAGTGGTACAGAGATTAGTCTGTGTTCCCTGTTCTGCTCCTATTCTGATAGCTAGATGAAGAAGAAATCTGCTTTTGACATTTTTTGTTTCTTTTGCAAGACATTTGCAAGCAGCCAACCAGCTTTGAATGTCTCCAGAAGAGGGGAGTTGCAGGAGAACAATATTAAGAAGGAGACTCTTTGGTGACATAGGTAGAGTTTGGCTACTTCCATACTATGAAGGGTTAACATGCTTATTTTAAGAATGATGCTATTCAAAAACTACATAGACTAATTAATAATTAATTTCTAAGTCGTATTCTGATTTAACGTGCTGAACAACTAGAGAAAAACAAGTGCAGGAAACATGTTGTGTATTCTGAACAACATGTGTTCAAAGTATACCTGACACAAATTGTATCACACAGATGTAAGTTAGAGCCCCTCGACACACTTGTTGAGTCAGCTGAAGCTGCTTCTCAGAGAAAAAGTCAATATGGATTTGTTTAACTGGATAAATCGAGCCTTATTCTACTATAACTACTCAACAATAATTGCATTTATGCAGTCTCCTAGAAACACGATGATTTTATTCTCAAGTAAGTTCTAGGAAGATTAGTTTATTCTACAATCATATTGACTAAATTTTTATGGAGCAGCTGTAAAAGAGCGCTTAGTATAGAAAAAAACCCAAACTATTCTGTGTACACTAATAACTAGACCTTAAGGCAACTGCAGAATTTTGTCTCTATCAGAAAAAAAAAAAAAGGACCAAGCAAAACTAAAAAACATGGTTGTGTACCCTGACACTATAAGAGAATGTATATTTTAGCTGATTTTAGTTTAAATTTCCCATGTTCAGTCATGAGACTTCCCTTTCATTCAATTACTTATGGGATCAATGATAGTCCCATAAATTCTCAGCACGTTAAAATACTGCTCACAAACTGAACAAAAATCTTGGTGGAGGAGGTCAGATTTCAAGCCTCATTTTAATAGGAAAATTGCTGCTTTAGAATTCTACAGAATCAGAATAAATGCACAATTGACCCCTATTGCTTTATGTAATTCGATTCACTAAGAGATCTGATCTATATCAGGAAAAAAAAAACCAACAACTTTCTTTTACTTCATGTTGCTTTACTTAACTTTAAACTCTGCTTTGAATTCATAGTTCCAAGCTTTTTTTTAAGTTGTAAAGCAAGCCCTATGAGGAGAGGCTGAGGGAGCTGGGATTCTTTAGCCTGGAGAAGAGGAGGCTCAGGGGAGACCTTATTGCTGTCTACAACTACCTGAGGGGTGGTTGTAGCCAGGAGGAGGTTGCTCTCTTCTCTCAGGTGGCCAGCACCAGAAGGAGAGGACACAGCCTCAGGCTGCGCCAGGGGAAATTTAGTTTTGAGGTGAGGAGAAAGTTCTTCACTGAGAGAGTCATTGGCTACTGGAATGGGCTGCCCAGGGAGGTGGTGGAGTCGTCGTCCCTGGAGCTGTTCAAGGCAGGATTGGACGTGGCACTTGGTGCCATGGTCTAGCCTTGAGCTCTGTGGTAATGAGTTGGACTTGATGATCTATGAGGTCTCTTCCAACCTTGGTGATACTGTGATAAAATTTCAATATATTCATAAGAAATGTGTTACAAGTAATTGCCTAATTAAAATTCCTGAAGCAGTATGGATGTTTTGTACTGCACTTACCCTAATATTTGACCACTGTACATCTGTTCATTGTTAATCTTCTTTTATTTAATTCTGTAGTTTCTCTCTCATTTGGGGTTATATACTACCAATACCCTCCAATATTGATAGTGCTCATGTGCATAATCAGAATATGCAGTGTTTGCATGATTTGTGCATTTCTTTTTCTGTAGCTTGATCAAGTTCTTAAAAGTATAAGCTAGAATGTGGCACGATGATTGGCAAAGAGTGTTTTCTGAAAGACTCTGTGCTGGTTAGAATGGAAATGACTATTTGTTTCAAAATGTTCCAGGGAATGATTGCCCACTGAGATAATGTAAGTAAGTAAAGAAAACTTCAAACAGAGTTTAATGACAAAGTTGTATGTTGTGTATTTAAGGGAAATTCCATGTATTTAATACAGTGGCCTGTGTTGCAGAGTGCAATACTAGCCTCTGGAAAAAAAAAATAAAGGTTTTCTTCCTATTTTTCTAACAGTACCATAAAAAAAAAAATCACTGTTACAATTCATCATTCCAAACAGCCAAGTATTTTATAGAAGCAGAAGTAATTATAAGGAAAGGACATGTTATAGAAATAATAAAATCTCGGTAGAAAGGTCAAGCTACGTAAAGTAAAAAGCTTTTATTAAAGAACGTCTGCTTCTGACCTAGAAACCCTCAAAATCATTATGAACATCCCTAATTCTGTTAAAGTTAAGCAGTCAGTTCAAGAAATATATTTTAATACCTTTAGTACAACTTCTACTTGGAATGCATTCTTGAAGATCAAATCCTAGCCCTGTAATAGGGGTCTGCATACAGAATTATTACAGCAGCAGTTCTATCCAATCTGCCTCTTCTTTTACTCTTCCTGTGCTTCTGCTTCTTTAATTATAAGAACCATTCATGGCAATATTTAGTTTAGTCTTAGTTTAAAAATTATGGAAGCACATTTACCCTAGTTTAACCTTTTAATATACTGTTGCTAGAGCAGCCAGAATTCTAACCTTGTCAAGCTGAATATTCTAAAGTCTTGCAAAAACACAATAACTACTGAAGTGTACCAGGCTGAGAAAGGAGGTGATATGTTAGTGAGCCCAAAAGGTATCACCAAGAGAATTATGGACAGCAATTCTTTAGTGACCATTGATAACTGAAATGCAATTGATGAGTATGACCAAAACCGAAAAGGAATGCAAATGTGTATTTGAAGACAACAGAAAGGAATGCAGTTCTCTGACAAGAGTAAATGGCTTCAAGTTGCACTGGGGAAGGTTTAGATAGGATATTAGAAGAAGCTTCTTCATTGAAAGCATTATCAAATACCAGAATAGGCTCTCTTCATAGGTGGTTGAATCACAATCCCTGTGGGTTTTTAAAAGATGAAGAGATGTGGTGCTGTTTAGTACCAGATTTGGTAGAGTTAGATAAAGGTTGGACATAATGATTTTAAAGGTCTTTGCTAACCCAAGCGGTTCTATGATTCTAGTATTAGAAAGGCCATTGACACTGACAACTCATTGTGATATATTTTACATGATTTTACTGTTTTCCAATGTCAACTCTTGTTTTTTTTCAGTCTTTTTTTTCCTTAGCTATTATATTAGCTTGTTTAACAGGGTAAGGCAAGGGGAAATATTTGCAATACAAACTGTACAATCCAAGGCACTTGTAACAGAGAAGTGTTAACATGATGAAAGATGCTGAACGAGATGAAAATGTGTGGATAAATGAACATAGTCACTCTTTGCTAAGCTCCTGGAAAAGGATTACTCTTTAGGAAGTCAGCTGGATGTCAGTGAAGTGCACACTAATCTGTAATGGATGTGAAAAACATCCACATTTCAAACATTGCTCAAAAGGTTTAACAGTTGATGAAATCAATGGAGGTTCCACGTATTATTTTCATAAGTGAATTTGAAGAACATTATTCCAACTGGAAATATGAAGAATTCGTATGATGGAGAACAAAAATCTTTCCATGTTCTTCTACAGACCTCCCAGGCACTGAGAACATCCATATTCTCCCCCTCTCTGCATCCACTTAATTCTCCTTTCCTATTCATGGACATCCTTTTTCCCTATAACTTCCAAGTTTTTTGCTGTTTCTTCCATCTTTTCATTCTCTAATGCTTATTGCATTAATTAACAGGTGAGCATATATATTTACCAAACATGTATAAAAAATAGCATTAAAAGAACCCTTCAAAATCATAAGCAGAAGTGAGAGAATGCCAGAAATAAGCTTGCAATCTCAACTGATTTATCCTGGGCATGTGCATTTTGAATTTTGATACAGGCTTTAATTATGTGATCACAAACTTTTTTCCACAGCACCCCAGCCATTTCAGTCTTCAGATGGGATGGTGCTTACTTAATGAGCAGCTGTTCAGTATTTACTTCATTGTTCAGTACGTGGTCCCATTGTTCAGTGGATGGCCTCATGCCATCTTTGTTGCACACTATTCAAACCCTTCTCTAAAGGCATTTATTAACTTCCCCATGAGTTTTCTTTTATGATGCTCATCAGTATAGTTTTGAAAGCTTTACAAATGTTAATAATCTCCACAATATCCAAATGAGATGATGGGGTTTATACCCATCCTACAAATGCAGAACTGAAGCAGGGAGATTAGTGTTAATAATATCTGTGAATTTTGAGTATCCAGTTTGATATACCTTGGGTTTAATTTACAGCTTCCTGTGACCTAAGTTGCAGCTGGGATTCTTCAGCACTTCTGCAAATTTGTTTCCACAAGTTGAGGTTGGGTACCAAGAAAATGAAGCACATTCTCGCAGCAACAATTTGTGCAAAGTTTGTTTTAATTTATTTTCAAAATATGCCATATCTAGAGCTGAGATGGGAAGAGAATTCTGTTTTCTAGATGAAGACAACTTCATCTGTGACACAAACTCCAGAGAGATAATCTCCATCCTCTCATATAGGATGGAGATTCTAGAAGTAAAAACATATACGCTTCTAACTAAAAGTTGTGCCATGATCCATAGGCAAACCTTCAAAGTAGGATTTTGTACTCTTCGATGCTCTTAATTTTCAAATCTAATAATGTCTTATTTCCCATTTCCAGTTTTCCCTATTATTGACTCTTAGCTCTGATAATCTCAAATTCCTGCCTCCAGCTTCCTCTCCGTTCTGCTTTAGGTCTCCTCTACATCCCCAAGTTCATGTTTCTCTGGATAAATTGTTTCAATCCAGTCCATTTCTTTCTCAAATTCAGCTTTTGTTTCTATTGCCATCTGAATTTGTGGATCCTTCTCCACCTGCTTGTGACAGATGAAGAGTTATATCTGAAAAGAGGTAATTGTCATAAAGAATACAGTGTTAAGACCAGTTCCCTGCACTTGTTTTACTGTCACTATAAGCCAGAAAGTCTACCTTTGCTTCTATCACTATGATCTAGGGCACGCTCAGTTTCTTGGTGAGGGATGATGCCTACGAAGTAGAGAAAGACCTAGAGATATTTAGACATGTGAACATGCTTTGGAGTTTTCAATTCACAAAACTCGAGGGGTTTTATCTGCATCTTCACTGAAGTAGCAAAAAATTCCAATCTTTCTTAATAAACCAACCCACTGAAAATGTTCATTTCTCTTTGCCTAGGTTTAGGAGCACTGACACATTTCAATGAACAGATTTCAAGAACTTCTGTGACATGGGCAAAAAAAAAATTGTTTGGTTTTTTGCTTGGTTGATTGGGTTGTTTGGTTTTGTTTTTGTTTTTTCATTTTCCCTGCATTATTCCTAGAAATAGTAGAACTACTTTGGCTTGAGTGTTCCAGAAAAGTACAGCCCAGGACAGCTACTTGGCATAAAAACTTCAATCAAAACAGTTACAGTTTGGCACTATTATAAGTAGATGAAATCAAGGCTTCATAATAGGAAGCATTAGGTAATTTTAATAACAGGCAGTTCTACCACCTATAAAACCTTGAAATATAACAAAATATTATGTGTGCAAACAAATATCAAAAAAAAAGTCCTATTAAAATGTGTCCTGGTGAAAGGAAAATTAGAAAAACACAAACATGAAAAGATGTGAAATATCACATCATGACCTTGAAAAATAAAGACACATATACTTCTCCACCTTAACACAGCAAGTGTCTTGAGCTTTCTTCACCTAAGTTCAAAAACAAAAGAACATAAAATATAACTTGAATCTGCCAGGAAAAAAAGAAAAGTAAATATCAAGTTAGAGTCCATGATCTCCCTTGCTTTCTTGGCTAGTCTAGGGCCCAAAATCTGTCATTCTTCTGGTTGCTTTAATGTAGCATAATTAATCTCCAGATTAATTTACTTTAATTTTCTCTTTGTATTACAATCTGATGAAGCCTTTTGTTTCCCCATGTCTTTCTCTCATTATCTTGTCCTGTCAATACCCAAAATATTGAAGAACATCTGATTGACCTGGATTCCAGTTTCATGGAACTTCAAAACTTTAAAATGTCTTTTACTGTCTTTTGAACAATTTTATCACAAAACACTATGCTGGAAAGAAATACAGCAGTAATATTCAAGTAATATCAGTTTGGAGTGCATAAGGCTGTTAAAAATCACATTTATTCAATAGTTCCTACTTTTTAAAGACAAAGAAAGGTTTAAGACTGCCTAATCTGCCTTGCTTGACATGCTATACATCTCCCACAATAATTTATGTATTACTCACATAAGTTTTTTATCATTTGGAATCATATTCATTCTGAATTTTAAATCCTCCTGCAGTGGCAAATATACCATGTCCCCGGAACACTGGATTTAGAAATGAAAAACAGACAATCCAGCAACTAGCCCTACTCTGAAAGAAAAAACAGTCTGTTCTGTTCAACTGAGTGTAGCAAAGGATTGGCTTGAATAAAATCGATCACAGGCCATGCAAATAGTTCAGAACTCAACCCAATTAACAGAAAATCTCCAGGATGAGAAGAATCATGTAATTAAAGGGTTACATGGGTATATATGATATAATGTCCCTTGTAAATATTGTCCCTATTGCTTACCATAATCTAACACAGTAAACTCAAAGGGCCTTGCAGGTTGAAATAAAACACAAGAAGGAACTGAGTGAAGGATACATTTTAATAGCCCTCTGTCAGAGAGAGTTAACACACTTGCACCTCTAACAGCAGCATTTTTATTAAATCTTTATTATGTTGTATTAAAAAAAGTTCTCTTAGCCTTCAGGTAGTTGGTCAATGCTGAGTTTTCAAATGAAATATTTATGAAGTTCTTTGTTTAGAACTTTAATTGTATCTTTAAATGACTTTCATATGTTTATATGCCTTACTCTCCAATATAAATGCCATATGATGCTCTATCATACTGTCCGGAATAGTCATTATGCATTTCGCCATCACAACTGTTACATAACAATAAGCAGAAAAAAAGGACAAAAGGATAACTAAGTTAAACCAGATCCTATACATACTTATTTTGTTGGTAACACAGATCGTATCTCCAGCAAAATGTGCTTCTAATCATGTAATAGTATAGTACTGTAATACCTTCCATATTTAAACTTTTTGGTCAATGTATAATACCATAAAATGTACTCTGCACTGACCTTTCAATTTCTCTGCCATGGGTAGGAGGAAGGAGAAGATTCTTTTGGATAAAGAACAAGGGTGGAGTGAGAAGACCTAGGGTCTATTCCTTAAATGAAATTCAGTTTTGCTTTTATAAAGGCTGTAGAGATCCATCATTCTTCTGGTACAACATGTAAAGGAAAAGCATGGTTTAGAAGATTTATCTTTCTAGGTAATGGATGACTATTCTGAAATAATCTCCTTGATTTAGGAGCTAGCGGAACATTTTCTAAAGTGAAAGTACATTAAAGATCCATGGCACTTCATGGGAAAGTAGTGTTGTATTAATGCTGATCCCACTGTCTTGGACAATGTTCTTCAGGTGTTTCCTTTAGGGCAGATTTTTGACACCTACTCCAGGCAGTCTCTGTGGTTAGTCTTCAATGGGTTTAGGCCAGCTAGATGACATGATAGGAAATCCCAAATAAAGATGGCCATAGTTTCACATATTGAAGACAGTCATATATGCACCTGGGCAGCCATTTTCTGACCTAGGGAGAGATATCACGAAACCATCTCGAATTTGTCATCGAAAGTGCACCCTGGGCAGGCTGGAGAGTCATCACAGGCAGAGAGGAAAGAAGAAGACATGAGATAAACTTGAAGGAATAAGGGAAATTGCAGATCCATGAGGTGAGATACATAATTTTGTAATTGTCAGAGAGGACAGTGAAGGGATGATATCTGTGGTTTATATTAACCATATATTGCTATTATAAAATTATAGGTATCACAGAATCACAGAATACATCCAGTTGGAAGACACCTCAAAGATCATCCAGACCTCAAAGATCATCCAGTCCAACCCTTGACCCAGCACTGAATGGTCCTTAAGTGCCAGGTCCACAAGCAGATTAAACACTTCCAGAAGTGGTGACTCTACAATCACTCTGGGCAGATCATTCCAATGTGTGATAATGCTCTCTGTGAAGAAATATTTCCTAGCATCCAGCCTGAACCTTCCCCGGAGCATCTTGAAAACATTTCCTCTAGTTTTGCTGCCTGACACCAAGAAGAGGCTGGCCTCCTTCTCACTCCAGTGCTGACACAGGGGTATAATCACCTCCCCGTTCCTACTGGCCACCATGTTTCTAATAAAAGCCAGGATGCCACTGGCTTTCTTGGCCACCTGAGCACACTGCTGACTCATATTTAGTCAACTGTCAACCAATACCCCCAGGCACCTTTCCAAGTTGCAGCTTTCCAACCACACATCCCCAAGTCTGTAGCTTACAATGCGGTTGTCATGATACTACTTGAATACTCTGCAGACTTCTTATTTGTTGTTCAAGGAATAAATCAAAACCTCTTGTGAAGAATATCAATTGATAGCTCATGGAAGCCATTAGTTTGGCAAAGCTGGCATAAAAACCCTTTTGACCCAGAAGACAGTCAATGTATGACTGAATAACATTCCTTGACCTCTTAAAAGTGTATTAGTTTGAAGCTAGCTAGAATGTTTTGATGAGAAGAACTAGATTACAGGCTGTGAAAGAGAAACAATGGTGATGTCTACTTCACTCATAGGCTTACTGAGAGGTATAAGAGCAAGAATCCAAACATAGACAAGGGAGTTGCTCTCTGTCCGGGCTCTGTGCTGCATCTCTCTAACCTCACCTTCCATTTCTCTGGTTAATCCACTTGCTTCCTAATCCCCCTGGCCGACACTTCATTCCTCCTTGGGAACAAGGCAACATCTGGAGTAAGGTAGAGAGGGGAAGGAGAAAGGGGAAGGGTGGTTGGGAGCCCCTTCTGGGGACTCAGGTTTCTGGGAGGGCTGTTGTGTTTCTGTATTACCTTTTACCTTGCATATTTCTGTATATAAGTGTATATATACTGTAAATATCTGCTTGTATATTGTGCTAAGCTGTAAATATAAGCTTCATTCAATTTCCAGAGTTGGCTGAGTCTACGCTGGGTGATTTCTAAAGTATGGGGGGTCAGGTAACACCCAAACCATCACAAAAAGCAAATACTGGTTTGCTAAATTGGCTTTCTTGATGCCATTTTCCATTGTAATGAGTAGCCCCTATAATCTGTCCTTTCTATGTAAGGAACCTACTCCAGTTATGATATTAACAGCCAACAACATCTGAGAAATAATCTCACTTATCATTTAGGGCAGAAAACAGTACTTTCCCTTACAGTACATTTTAATAAACCCTATGTGAAACAGGAACATCCACGTGAACCATGAGTTTCAGAAATGGAATTGTTGGTTTTTTAAGCTGTTGCCAGTGTGTTGCAAATGTCACTCACAAGGACTGACAATTTTGCAAGCGTTTTATAAAACTGCTGCAGCAACATACATGCAGCTTTTAAATCCTGCATGTCAATTGTGTTAGTTGAAAGCTAATGGAACTCTTCTCATCAAAATGTCTATCATGGAATGACAAACTTTTCACAAGACATGAAGAAAACTTGGTAAGCTTTTATGTCACACCAGAAAAACAAACTGTCAGGGTTTTTTTTTCAATATTTTATACTGTAAACAAGATTTTCCGCTGTAATTTTACATCCCACAACAAAAAGCATTTCGCCAGTTTCAGTAACTAGTTAGTTAAATGCATCACAGATGAAAGATAATTTTTTCCCGCTTTTGTTCTCATACAAAGGCTGGATTTTATTCTAGTCTCATTGATATAATTCTATTTATTTCACAGTCCTTGCCTATTAACACCGACATGAAGAGAAACAGATCCATTAAGCTACAGTTTCCTCTTTTTTTTTTCCCCCTTGATGCAACCTGATGCTCTTTGGTTTACCATGGAATGGTTGCATGGTGAGAAAGACAGATTTGCTTGTGTTTTTAATAATGTGTTCTTTTCAGAGAGAGTCAATATTTGCCCTGCTCGGTTTGACTGGCTTCACTTTAAAAATCCTTATTTATGGTTTAAAAGGGTTGGAGACGGTGAAGAAGACATTCATCAGGACCTGACGGAACTGTGGACTTGTGACTGTGAGGAACATCAGTTTTCATCACAGGGAATTATATTATGCAATTTCTTTTGCAAAATCAGCGAGTTCTGCCCTAAAACCAAATAAAGCTCTTTACATCCACTGGAATGTCATCCAAGAACACGATTCTTAAAACCTTTCAGTTTGCTGTGTCAGACTTCATGACCACTTCATCTCAATTTGCTCTCGGGCCAGCACTGTCATTCCTTGAGTGTATTCACCCCTTTCTGATACACCATTCGACAGCAAGTGTGCACCCCTTGTCTCTCTTTTCTGCATTCAATAAGCTTGGTACTTTCATCTTATCTGATAAGAACTTAATTCCTCTCATTGTGCTGGACTTTGCTTTCTTGAAAATGCTTACCAGAACAGTACATGTTATTCCAGATAAGGTCTTATCAGAGAGCTCTATCGGGACAAATAGCCTGTCTTTATGGAAGAACTGTTTTGGATGTATTTCAGTTGAAATCTAATGGAAACACCATTAAGCTTTGTTTGGCTTTGTAAAAGGTGATACAAACTACTCTGAATCAGTGCAGCTGAAAAAATACAGTCCCAACTGATCCTCATTGAGGAAAAAAAAAATCCCTTTTGAGAGGACCTGGTTAATTATTTTGCTTATTTGTGACCCAAAACGAACAGAAAAAGCAAAAAGCCTTGTCGTTACTCATTATGTACACGATTTATCACAGAATCCAATTCTGTCCCTCTGCTTATTAAGCCTCTCCCAGACATTCTTTTGTATTCTGGGCTTCTGAAAAAGCCTTAAGTAAAACCAATGCTACTCAACAGGATCACTGCAGTCTTCCACAAACCCCAAGGCTCACTGCTGTTTTCTCACCAGTACATTGAAGCTGATTTAGGGTTTTAAATGTTCCACGTGCTGCATGAAACCAAAAGCACTTCGTTATGTATACATCACAAAGGCTACTCTCTTTTTCATTATGTAAAAGCATAACAATTTGTATTTCTTGTTATATTTTGTTGTGCTCAGGCAGGAATTTACCCCGCTGACCTCTGCAGTGCAGTCTTCTGTGTAACATTATGCATGGCATGAAGGGGTGAGCAAATGTACCACAGGAGAATGCAAATGATCACTTTGCCTTTTATTTCCTTCCCCTTCTCTGATCTCTCATTTGAGAAACTCTCGCAGGCATTTGCCAGTTTCTCTCATGCCTCTCCAGCGTGTAAGCCGGTCAAAAAGATCCACGTGGGTTGCTCTGATATTAGTTTAACAGAATAAGGCTAATTGCCTGATGATCCTTGGAAACCATCTAGATGGAGCTGTTAGCTGTTAGCCAGGGTGGACAGGAACAACCTGTGAGACCTTCTCAAATAACAGATCATTCAGAGAGGTCTGCAGTTGTAGAGCAAGAAAGTGGTCTCTTACAGCTCTTGTTCTTCCTTTTGGTTGGTTTGTTATTTGGTGCTTTTTTTTTAAACAAAAGTAGATCGTTATTCCTTTAAGTAAATCAAGCTCACCAATGTTAGTCTTTTGATTCAGCTCTGAATACTGCATTGGAGATCTGTGCTGAAAATAAGGTTGCAATTTTCAGAAGGCCTAAAGAGCTTTGGACAGACAGAACTCAATTCAAAATGAGATATTCTATGCTGGTGTCTTTTGAGTGATTTTCACAGTTGTGCAGATCAGAAACATGATCTGAGTTTGCAGTGAGACCTACACAATAGCTGAACCAAATTCCCAATTCTCTGAGCTGCTGCTTCTTCCTTGTTCTGAAGAGAACAGATAAAATGGAAGGATCAGGCTGTGCTGAACCAGGCAATGTTTTCTTCACTTTCTTCTCCCTCCTTTTCTCCTGTGCCATTGCAAGAATCAGAAGGAACATAATCCTAACACCGTGTCCAAGGTGGAAGAGTTGCAATCCAAACTTTGCTTATAGTGAATAGGAAAGGATCAGTGACAAATAAAGAAGGCACAAGCCAAGATCACTCCTTTGGGCATGACCAAGTAGGCTTATGGGCTTTCTTCACCATAAAGTCCTTGGCTATGCCTTACTGCCTGCCCTAGGGAAGCCTGGCTCAGCAACACAGTCTTGTCAAGACACCCCACTCCCATCATCCACCACACCACTCATCAGCCTGTGTTTTTTTCAGGAACAGCTTTGCACAAATGGAACTTTCCTAGATAAACTTTTCCCCTCATTTTCACAAGGCCCAAACCCCTCCTCTGCCTCCGTAGCCCCAATCTTTCTATCTGTGGGGCAAAACAAGAAATAGAAAGGAAGAATATTTCTCTGATCGCCTTGTAGAGTTGAAAATCATAAACAGTAAAGAAATCTGGGTGTGAAGGTTCCAACAGAAACAGAGACTTGGCTGACTTCTGTAATCTGAACTTTGCATTAATTAAGTGTATTGAATTTGATTGGAATAAATTAGCCATCTCACTTAGTCCAGTATTTGCCCCTTTCCAGACATTTTAGAAAGCATATCTAAGATGATCCAGGATTCTAACCAGAGGAATGAGAAGGGAGAGAGGAGAATGGGGAGCTGAGGGCAGAGAAATAAGCAGGAATAAAACAGAAAAAAACACTTGTCATCTGCCTAGGATTTGCATTTGGATTGTATATCTGTCTTACCTTGTGAGAGCTGCACTGAAAATGCTCCTATCTTAATCCTGCATTCACATATTTTATGGATGTATTTTTTCATTGGAACGTAATTATTTTGTGAAACCAAGAAACATCAAATAAACATGGTAACAATTATTGGTGCTTTGTTCCTGCTTTTGTTGGATCCCAGAGACACACTTGACAATCCAGACTAGGGCTACTTTGACAATGTTTGAAGAACCAGTTCAGCCATAGGTTGATGTCAGCTGCACTAATCAGAACTCTATCAGTCGATAACTGTATTCACATGTTGCACTACACTGCTCAGATATCTGTGCCAAGCTCCGTGGGACACACAGGCAATTCAACATTAGCTTTCTTTTCTAGACAATTTATTTTCAAACTACCAATTCAGCTGTGGTGTAACTCTAATAAATTTCCCTTCAGATACAGATTCACCTGTTCCTGATATACTGATAAGGCAAACAGAAGTGTGACCATCTCACTTATTTTGAAAACTTGGAGAAGAGTTCATTGTTACAACACCGTGGCCTTGTAAGGAAGAACATAACTGGAGTTCAATTCCTCCTTCAGATAGTGAGAGCCTGAATCCTCATCTCCCATTTCTCTGTGTTCTGAACAGCAGGCTGTGCACCACACTTTGTGCAAGCATATGACCATATACACATGGGGAGAAAAGGAGGAAGGTGTTGAAATCTGTTCTGTGCCACAGCCAAGAATCCAAGATTCATGGGGCCAGACAGACACTTAACCAAGTCTGATTGTGTAATCTGCTGGGCAACTGACAGTCCTGGGAAGCAGAAGTAGAAGCTGCTGATCTGAGTCCTCCATCTTCTCCCTCAACTTTGTATTTTAAGTGTAGCTGTGGCTGTGATGCTCCATATTGGATTTAACATTGCCTATGCATCAGGCAGCTTGGGCGCCATGCATTGTTTTCTCATGTAAAAGCTATGTGGCCTTCTGAGGACGTGACTTCAAAATGTTCAGCTGCAGTAAAAGGTGCCTCAAAACACATGCTGCAGACAAACTGTAGCTTTTACCAGAATACCTAAGACTCTGTAACAATCCTGGTTGTTATTCTTGGATTTAGATGTTTCACATCAGTTGTGTTCCAGGCAACTTCATGTTGTTCTGGATCTCATCTTAGAGATCCAGTACTTAACAGACCTTCAGCTTCTGCTGTTAACTCCTGCAGTGCCTCAGTGCTTTACATTTTCTATTGAGTTAAGCAGAGATGTCTGAACTGAATAGCAGTTTTATTTCTGTGCCACTTAGAATGCATGTGTTCCTGTTCAGGAATTCAAACACTGATGGAAAAATTGGGTATGTTGAAATATTTTGCTTGCATTTTGATCACATTGAATATTTTACCAAGTCCTATATGTAGACTGAAAAGCAATTTAATGCTAAAAACTGATGCTTTTTTTTAATGCAGAAGTGAAACAGAGAACCTGCAAACAATTTCATTTCCAAAGAAATAGTGAAATTATGTGTTGTCAGAAAATTGCTATTCAGTTGCAGTGCGATATTAGTCATGGAGTTTTCTCACTTGAAGGCTCACCTCACAGGAGAACAAGATCCGTATTAGCAGAGTAAATAGAGTAGGCTGAGCAGAAACCAGTAATAACATGCCTGTCTGTTCAGAAATTTGCCACCTAGGCCACTCCAATACCATTGTGATGTGGTAGAAAAAGCAAAGTTTCTTCTAGCTTTCTGACTCAGGCATGTCCCTTTCCCCTCTGCATGGATCTAGAGCCTGCAGCCAAAGTCCATAGTCCCAGGCATTTGAAAGAGCACACAGGTTTTAGCTTCTACCAAATTTTATCTAGAGTTACAATTTCACATTGTAAAGTAACTTACTTTCTATAAGACCACACCAATGGCATGGCATGGTCCTCACTGCAGCTCTTTTCCTGGCCCATGGTTTATGTGTCAGCCAAGCTGCGTTTTGCTTGGTAAGACTTATTCTGCTCACTTGGAACTTTGTGCACAAGACAAAGGTCACAACCCTAGTGCTCTACTTATCTGTATTAAGTTACTCATCTCATTGTTACACAGCGAGGAAACTTGGTATCAGTCAATTTTAAATTGATTGCTCTACAATTGTACCAGACCACAAAAAGATTTCTGAGCACTCTGTTTATAATTAACAAACAGAAGTTTGGTTTCCACTTAATATTTTTCCATGATGTCTCCAAAAAAACTTAACACCAGTGAGAATGTCAGAGCGCTGAGATCACTGTTTGTTGTGATGACCAAAACTGTTTTACAGTTTCTCTGTGTTCCTCATTCTCCTATAGCTGTCTGTTGTCTCTTGTCTTATAACCAGACTACAAACTCCTCCAGGTAACTTTTTCTATGCTTTCACAGCACTTAGCCTAACAGGATCCCAAGGATCTCAAATGTTTCAGTAATACTGCAACCAATAAAAGAACCTTTGATGTTCAATTTGGTGTGTTTCAGTTGCAAATCTGTACAGATAGGAAAATAAAAGAACTATCTTTACAGTTCAGCTCTTCTACCTTCTTTCAACATTGTTCATGCAGTTTGTATTACTAGGCTTGGCTTGATTGTGTTGTCAGCCCAGCAGCACAATCTTCTCCATCTGAGTTCTGTGCTTGCTGTACAAATTTGAGCTCAATGGGCATTATTATCAGGAATGACAACTGCTATGGGATCTCCTGCTCCCCTAGCTTTGCTTGCTGTACAAATTTGAGCTCAATGGGCATTATTATCAGAAATGACAATGGCTATGAGATCCCCTGCTTCCCTAGCTTTGTTTGCATCTATTTTTTTATTCACTTAATCAAGAATAGTCACATATAAAAAATAACTCAGAGTTATTCCTAAAGATTCTCCTCAGTACCAGTAGTGGTACTGACCAGCAAGAAAGCAACATCTAGAAGATATTCACATGGAGTAGCCATAAGAGAAGTCAAATTACCTCCTCTCTGCTGCCACAGAGGAAATGTCTCACTTCTGAGACATCGTGGCCAATACTTGAGAATAAAGAATGTAGAAAGTCTTAGGTTACACCCAAAGAAGAACAAAAGGCACAGAGAGCATTTGTGCAATATAACCATGCCACTCCCACTCTCTCACTGCCATATTAGACAAAGAGATTACTGGAAAACTTATTTAGGGTGGCTGCTGTGAAGGGAGTTGAGAAGAAAGCATGATGTAATATTTTGGAAACTGGATTAAGAGGTAAGAATAGGTTTTTTAAGTCATAATGGAGAAAGTACTGACAATAATCAGAAGAGAATAAAAAAGAAAACAAAGAACAATAACATGCACCATGTGAGTACAGACATCAGCAAGCAGGTGTTACTGCAGGTGCTGACAGACAGGGAGGAAAGCAAGCCATGATGCTTTTGTTGATTCAACTGTAAGGATGAAATATTTTGCTGCTTATGTGAAAACAAACAAAGTAGGTCAAAGAGGGAGACAGCCAAGGAAGAAGGTTCTGTGGTGCTACAACTTCCCTTCAGGTAGTTGTAGACAGCAATGAGGTCCCCCCCAAGCCTCTTCTTCTCCAGGCTAAACAACCCCAGCTCCCTCAGCCTCTCCTCATAGCGTTTGTGTTCCAGGCCTCTCATCAGATTCGCCTCCCTTCTCTGGACATGTTCCAGTACCTCAACATCTCTCTTGAATTCAAGGGCCCAGAACTGGACACAAAACTCAAGGTGTGGCCTGAGCAGTGTTGAGTACAGGGGAAGAATAACCTCCCTCATCCTACTGGCCACACTGTTCCTGCTCCAGGCCAGGATGCCATTGGCTCTCTTGGCCACCTGAGCACACTGCTGGCTCATGTTCAGCTACTGTCTACCAGCACCCCCAGGTCCCTTTCTTCCTGGCTGCTCTCAGCCACTCTGTCCCCATCCTGTAGCACTGCTTGGGGTTGTTGTGGCCAAAGCGCAGAACCCTGCACTTGGCCTTGTTCAATCTCAACCCATTGGCCTCTGCCCTCCTACAGATATTGAACAGGATCAGGCCCAGCACTGATCCCTGGGGGACACCACTAGTGACAGCTGCCAACTGGATGTGGCACCATTCGCCACCACTCTCTCAGCCCATTTCTCCAGCCAGTTCTTGACCCATATCAGAGTCAATCTGTCCAAGCCACAAGCTGCCAGCTTTTCCAGGAGCTTCTTGTGGCAGATGGTGTCGAAGGCCTTGCTGTAGTCCAGGTAGACTATATCCACAGCCTTCCCCACATTCACTTTTATAGATGGAAAGAAGTGAATAAAAAGCTCAAAAAAGTTTCTCATTTCAGGTTTGTTTCCCTAAATTTAGAGTATTGTGGGGGTTTGGTGGGTTTTCTCCTATATTTCTTCCCACATGCGGGAAGTTAGTTTCTTAAATTACCCTGTTTAGAAATAAACACATGGAAACAATAAACATCTAGAACATTAGCTTGCATATTTCCCTAATGTATGCATACTTTTCTCCAATTTTCCACATGGTGAAACTAATTCACTTAAATTTCTTGGGATCCACCTTCTGTCAAAATTTCCATGATTTCAGGGTTAGCTCAGTAGTTGATTATACTTCTGAGAGGTAATACCTAGAGTTGCTGACTTCTAAATTTTGCCAGCTCCTCAGCTTGTCCACAGGAGAATACTAACACTGAATTCAAGTGACTTCTCATGCAGATGAGAAATGGCCTACTATTTCTTTTTCATATCATGAATAAAGGAGACTATTATGCATATAGAAGTCTCTCCTAATGCAATACAGTCAAGGTTTCTTCAAAAGTTTTTGTACTGTGGAATAATTAGTGCCACATTTTTAATACATTCTTGGGTATTTCAGTGTGTTGGTTTATATTCCACAGCAAATGCAGAATCAACTCATCTCTGGAGGAAGTTCTTCACAGAGTGATTTGCCATTGGAATGGGCTGCCCAGGGAGGTGGTGGAGTCACCGTGCCTGGAGGTGTTCAAGAAAAGACTTAGTGCCATGGTCTAGTTGATTGGCCAGGGCTGGGTGATAGGTTGGACTGAATGATCTTGGAGCTCTCTTCCAACCTGATTGATTCTATGATTCTATGATTCTATGATTCTATGCTCATGTTCACAGTTCTCCTCCGGATTAATACAGAAAGAAGAATTTTAATATGAGGATTCTCTCAACACTTTTTTCTTACATTCCTGGAGCACAGTACTTGACCTCAGACTACCTAACCTTGTTGTCCCCAGCAGTGGAAAAAAGAGGCATTTGACAGTGTATGAACATGGTCATGGATACCCTTTGTGGTACCTGCCCTTCAAAAACTCCTTTAGCCATTGTATGAAGGATGCCGGAGAATGCATACTCATCTGGTCCTTCTATCTGTTAGTGGCCTGTTCTCCAATAATTTGATTAACCCCATTCCAAACTGATGACACTGCCTTCACGACATCCTGAGGCAGCATATTTCAGAATTTCATTACCTCTTTTATGAAGCTTTTTTTTTTTTCTGGTTACTTTTCCATTTTTTTTCATTGTTATGTTCTGTGACAGTTCAAATTCTGCATAGGTGACTCATACCACATTCTCACTGACTACTGTTATGAATTATCTGACCCAATGCAGCCAAGACATACTATGGCCTTTTTTGATTTTAATTTTGTAGTGACAAAAAAATCCCTGGCTGGAAGGAGAGCTTGGCTCAGTTTTCAGGAAGAGGTAAAAGGACAAGGAAGTAACCACAGTAGCAAATGCTTCAGGTACCCCCAAGCAGTGCTACAGGCTGGGGACAGAGTGGCTGGAGAGCAATCAGGCAGAGAGGGACCTGAGGGTGCTGGTAGATAGTAGGCTGAACATGAGCCAGCACTGTGCCCAGGTGGCCGAGATTGCTAATGGCATCCTGGCCTATATCAGGAAGAGTGTGGCCAGTAGGACGAGGGAGGTTATTCTTCCCCTGTACTCAACACTGTTCAGACCACACCTTGAACTGGATGAGGCACTTAGTGCCATGGTCTAGTTGACTGGATAGGGCTGGGTAATAGGTTGGACTGGATGATCTTGGAGGCATCTTCCAACCTGGTTGATTCTGTGATCTCTCAATATATCAAATTATTCTCAAAGACTAGTTCAATGTATGGTTAGGGTCAAGCAAAGACACTTAAAACTCCTGAACTTAAGCATCTTTCTGCAGTTACTTGCACTTTAGAGCTCTTGATGATACCTCTAAAGATCTTCTGCTGTTCTAACCACCAATCATTACCTTCTCATATGTCAGAACACCGGTTAGAAACAACCTGTGTGTACATCCTCTTCTAGACTCTCCGAGTGATTCCAAATGTCTTAATACCCTGCAAGCATGAACAACACTCTAAGACAAAGTATACAACATCTTCTAGAGCATGGTATTAAGATTTCATCTGTTGAATAGCACAGGCCAAAAACCTTAGACCAGGCATTATGGAGCACTAGAGCTTCTGTACCAAGCCCGTAGTTTATCACATGATAGCCAGAGTTATCTGTTAGCAAAACTTCCAGAATTCATTTATCTTACATTATGTCAAACCCATTACAGTCTCCACTGCAGAACACTCCCTGTGAATTGCGACACTGTGAAAATCAAGTTGCATACTTCTGTTTTTTTCCCAGTCTTCAAATTCTGTGCTATTGTATTAAACCCTTCGCTACACTGAAAAATATTTTGTTCTCTGTATACAGAGATGTGTTTAATGAATCTGTTAATCTGGCTTCCATATCACCTAGCTCCTCTATAGTTTATTTTCCACATTTAGTTTACAAGATATGGGCATGGGGAATGGGCAGAGCATGCCAGAAGTGGCTGTACTAACATACGGAAGTTGCACAAGCTACCAGGAGGATGACAGAACACTCTCCTCACTTCTGCCCACTATTTGCCTGCCTCCATGTCACCTAAGGGTGTGCAGCTCTGCGCTGTAATTGTCCCTGGGATAACATGCTGCTTGCTGCTATGGACCCATTATGCATGCAACTACTTTAGCTGTGATTTTTCATATGGGAGATTCTCACTGATGTTTATTTTTAGGCATCCAGTTTATTTCCTTATGCTTTGTTTAAACCAGCATTTTCTACATATGATACCTCCTTTTTCTGTGATCAACTGCCAGTGGTCCTCCCATGGAACTTTATCTCTCTACTCCACCATGCCCTTAAAGGTTGTTTCATGTAAAGGCTATAAAAATGTCAACATGGATTAGCTACATTCATATTTTTAATTACCTAATCATTTGTGAAGGACCTGCTTTCAACTCAATGGCTCTGCAATTGCTTCATTCATTGCTCACTGCTTTTATTAAAACCGACACACTATGCAGCCTCTTTGACAGCCACACAGGAATCACACAAACAGAAGACAAGAGCTTGACAGAGGTTTACCCAGGTGTTTTGACATAACCCCATCATATGCAGCTCTCTGGAATATATTTATGGCTTTCAGGCCTACTGCAGGATAATAAAGTCTGTCAGATGATGCTCTTTTTCCAGCTGCTACCTGAACTCTCATAAATGGAAAAGAGATTTGCCCTATCTGAGACTCACAAACAAGTGAATTTTAATTTGGTCAGATGAAAATCTGCCTTAGCTGTGCTACAGTTGAACTTGTTTTAGAACTTTCATGTTACTATCTATTATTATGTCTCAACATTTTAGTACTTTGATAATTGTAAAGTTCTAAAGTCAAAAAGGAAACTTTTAATAGGCAAGCTCTTGCACGACAGTACAGCTACCAACACATAACTATAAGCTTAAGACAGAAAATACAGCACAGGAAGAAGTATTGATTTAAAAAAAGAACTGATTGGAACAAATCACATAGCAGTATATCTATTTTTCCTCTTAGTATTTTCAGACCAAGACTCATCCTGATGCTATAGGATAACCAACCACAGGGTACCACACACAAGAAAGGCTAATTGTTTAAAAATTACTGGAAGGTATTACATAATAAAATCATATTGAGCAATAAAACATTATTCTGGTCATGAATGTTATAGGCTGCACTTAATTGCAGAGGATGATGATAACAATTTATTTATTTTGAAATTCACATGTCAGATATGTTTTAGAAAGGCAAATAGAATAAAACTTAATCTTCACATTTTTGGGCAAAGAGATTCTACACTGTGAGTGATTTGCCATTGGAATGGGCTGCCTGGGGAGGTGGAGGATTCACCGTCCCTGGAGATGTTCAAGAAAAGACTGGATGAGGCACTTAGTGCCATGGTCTAGTTGACTGGATAGGGCTGGGTGCTAGGTTGTACTGGATGATCTTGGAGGTCTCTTCCGACCTGGTTGATTCTATTCTATTCTATTCTATTCTATTCTATTCTATTCTATTCTATTCTATTCTAATTCTAATGCTGGCTTGAGGCTAATTGGAATATTTTAATGAGAAGAATTAGATTATAGGCTGTGAAAAGAAAATAATGGTGATGTCTACTTCACTCATAGGCTTGCTGAGATGTATAAAAATGAGGACACAAACATAGATATAAGACTCTGTGTTTGTGTGTCTGTCGGAGTGTGTGTTTCTGCTTAGATCTGTGTAACTAATCCTCCTGCTTCTAACCCCTCCTTGCTGATCCTCCAAACTCACCTTGCATGTAAGGCAAATTCCAGAATAAGGTAGAGGGGTGCAAAGAAGATGGAAGGTTGATTTGGAGCCCCTCCTGGGGACTCTTGACACAGTGTAATGGTGTTTTGCCAACATTTTAAGGTAAAAAAAAGTTTTCCAGCTGGGCAGAGGTGCATGAAGTATTCTCAGGAGAAAATTTGCTTCTATGATAGCAAAAGAATTAATCAGTTCCACTTTTTGACTCTTCTCTAAAAAGAACACTTCCCCCTTTTTTTTTCTAAATGTTCTAAAATCCTTTAAATGTAGACTCCCCCCCATTAGATTTACCTAATTGAACATTTTCTATCCAGCAAGTTGCTCCGCTCAGATTAATGAACTGCTCAACTGTTCCTCAGAGAAGTCAGAACGTGGGATCTTAGTTTTCTCTATGGCCTCCAGTGAGGTATTGGTTTGATAGAATGTAGATGGATGAAAAAGGTAGCTCTACTGTATTGTACTTTTATTGGGAAAGTATCCATATATTTCTCCTGAAATGGAAGGTGGAAATCAACCTGAGATATGGTGAGGCGAATCTCTGTCAGCAGATAATCCCTTCCAGAGCTTTCACTTAGTCAAAATAAATGCTGGAGTTGAAGTGGAATACTTCAGTCCCACAGGTTCAATGCAAAACATATTTTAATCTATGGTTCTCATTCTGCCGGTAACATACATGAAGGTATTTTATATCTTAATAAGCTGCCATATTCAAAGTACAGAATCTGGAAAAATAGATTTCAGATGGAAGCTAAGCCCCTTGTAAGTATCCTGAAGCAGAATAGCTGTTCAGATTGTATGTTCCCCTTTCAGAGAGGTATACATGTAAATGGATCCTTTAAGGCCTCTTTTGAGGCAGCACATACCTCAGAAACTCCAGTCATGCCTCTCTGTGGAAAGCATCTTAATGGTCCAGTTTACAACAGTAATGAAAATGAACAATTTATTCTCTGCCCAGCTGACATGGTAGAGCTTTCATCCATGTAACCAAACCACCTTACTCCCCAACTCAGGTGGTACCTCCAAACTCCTTTCTGGTATATGCCACCTCTGGTATATGCAACTCTTTGGTCTCTGTTCAAACATTGCTTAGAAGATAGCTTCTTGGCTCAAGTGAAAATCACTCATGACACTGTGCTGATAAACATCATGGACAACCATGTGCTAACGCCTTGACCCATGCTGGCACTGATCATTTTATTAGCAGATATGGAAGCCAAGGCATTAGCTCTACTTATCTTATTTCAAAGTGTTTGGTAGCCATAAGAGCCCAGCCAGGGATACTTTCACTGTTGCTTTTGGATGTCTTATCCTCTAAGCCTTCACACAGGAATACTGCAATGGACACATAAGCAATGTCTAGGATGACGATCATTTATCAGGATGAACGGCCAGGGCAGCTGTGCTTCCAGTAGCTTTTGTTGTTCTCCACAACCCAGCAGAGTTGTATTGGTCAAACAGATCATCCATCCAGTCTGCTGTAGAGAAAAGAGACTGAAGCATCTTTTGTCCCTGGCAGTGATTCTTCCATAGTAATACAATACAGTGGAATGAGTGCTTTCCAAACACAGTCTACACTTTTCTCACAAGCCTGGAGAGCTTTTATTTATCTATCTGTGCACAATGTTTGTTTTTTAATTGGACATTATGGAAACTCTGACAGTAATGTAAAAGATGATTAGCAATAAAACAAAATATAAACCAATGGCTTCTACATTTAATAATAGGCTAAATGTCTACATTCAGACATGGTTAATCAAAACCAGTTTGTAAACTTCATTTTATTCAGGTCAGCCAGTCAACAGTACATGTAATGCATACTATAAAACTGATTTAGGGGTTTTGGACACCCAAGCATCTACATAAACCAAGCAAGCATTAACTAGGTCTGTCTACTCATAAATTACAGCACATTGTTTTTAAGTGAACAGGATAAAAAGCAACATGCCGTTAACCATCTACATCATGCTGCTTTTTTTCCCTCCTTTGACCAATTTCCCAGTTACTCTCTCAAATTATCACTCCAGTTCCTTCTTTGTTCATCCCTGTATTGTTTCCATATAACTGTCCAAATCCGCCTGCAAGGCAACTAATCAAAAAAGGCTGAGGCACAAGAACACTGACCACTTGATAGTTTGCCCAGCTTATTAAAAATATGAGTTTGACATCCTGCAGCATGTTTTAACAATTGGTTCGCAAATTACAGCAAGGCTAAATACAATTAAATTCATTCCACTGTACACAATAACTATTTAACATACGCTGTGAATCTTGTACACAGATCAGGACTCTGCAGTGTTAGTCAAGTGTTGTTGCCTTGTGCAACAGACCCATCAAATCTCTTAATATAAACAGGCTTGGGCTGGGTCATGGCTTGGTTGGGATTTTAACAAAACAAAACAAACCTTCAAAAACCCATTCAGATGTTTTTCAGTAGTTATGGCATTCCATATGCAAAGTCTTTCACTTCTCTGTGCTCTCTAAAAATTTGTACTGGGTTCAGTCACCGTTGTCCTTATAGGGGTAAACCACCCCTAAACACTGGACTATGCCTTGACTCCTTATCTCAAATACCTGAATGTATGCAAAGCTGCAAGCAGTTACCACTTACTCCAAGAGCAGATTTTGCATAGTTTTGTAGTACATTTCCTCCCCTTTCAGAGGCTAAAACTGCAGAGTACATATTCTATCCAGTACGATATATGTGATAATGTACTGGCACACATGAACTAACATGATATAGTATCTGTCCCACAGATATTACATGCCACTCCACATGCACCAGATCTGAGAAGCATGTAATATACAACTCTTAAGGGATATGAAACACATGTGGCTCTGATTCGCCACTTTGTTATTTCAACGTACACTGTAGCAACTGTAACGAAGTTACACCAGTGTAAAACTGTTGTACTGAAGTGGAGGATTAAACCCATATGTCTTTCGATATAAGCCAAATTTATGAGACAAAATTATTCAAATAAATTCAGCAAACAGATTTCTTCAGACTCCTATATCTGTTTAGTCCTCAGACAGTATTTTTCAGGAAAAGTTTTACCTTAAAGACAGCAACTGTTATTTTTCAAAAGGATGTCAATAACAATCTGAGTTATTACAAGAAAAAAAAAACAAAACCCCAAACACCACATATCCCCACCCAGGCACCATTTAAAACAAGATGGCATTTCCTCAAAGGCACTCAGCCATGATTAAAACCCCTTTTGCCTGCTCACGCGCATACCCCTTTGTCTAATCAAAAGCATGAGCCATCATCATTTGCAAATTCTTATGATTTCACCGTGCAACTCTTCAAGTGTTTTTTCTGGCCCCTTTCCAGACAGTACACCTGTGGTATCAGTTTAGCTACATTTCACTGCAACTGAAAATTAACTAATGCTGCTTGATTTGGACTTTATGTATAAAGTTCTGGAAACTTATACACTACAGGGTTTTACACTAAGTTAGATATATTTATCCACCGACAGACACAAAATGGGATGAAATTTAACAAGGCCAAGTGCAGGGTTCTGCACTTTGGCCACAACAACCCCAAGCAAGACTACAGGTTGGGGACAGAGTGGCTGGAGAGCAGCCAGGAGGAAAGGGACCTGGGGGTACTGGTGGATAGTAGGCTGAAGATGAGTCAGCAGTGTGCCCAGGTGGCCAAGAGGGACAGGAGGCATCCTGGCCTGTATCAGGAACAGTGTGGCCAGTAGGACGAGGGAGGTTATTCTTCCCCTGTACTCAACACTGGTCAGGCGACACCTTGAGTATTGTGTCCAGTTCTGGGCTCCTCAATTCAGGAGAGATGTTGAGGTACTGGAACGTGTCCAGAGAAGGGCAACGAAGCTGGTGAGGGGCCTGGAACACAAACCCTATGAGGAGAGGCTGAGGGAGCTGGGGTTGTTTAGCCTGGAGAAGAGGAGGCTCAGGGGGGACCTCATTGCTGTCTACAACTACCTGAAGGGCGGGTGTAGCCAGGTGGGGGGTGGTCTCTTCTCCCAGGCAACCAGCAACAGGACAAGGGGACACAGTCTCAAGTTGTGCCAGGGGAAGGATAGGCTGGATGTTAGGAGGAAGTTCTTCACAGAGAGAGTGATTGGCATTGGAATGGGCTGCCCAGGGAGGTGGTGGAGTCACCGTCCCTGGGGGTGTTCAGGAAAAGCCTGGCTGAGGCACTTAGTGCCATGGTCTAGTTGACTGGATAGGGCTGGGTGCTAGGTTGGACTGGATGATCTTGGAGGTCTCTTCCAACCTGATTGATTCTATAATTCTATAATTCTAAAAACATTTATAAGGGGAATATTTGATGGATTCTCATGAATTATTTAGAAACAG
The DNA here is from genome assembly GCA_013400475.1 of Tricholaema leucomelas. Lineage (NCBI taxonomy): Eukaryota > Metazoa > Chordata > Aves > Piciformes > Lybiidae > Tricholaema lacrymosa > Tricholaema leucomelas. The sequence goes on from WAAF01012797.1 coordinate 553,385, forward strand.
GGATCTGTGCTGGTGCTTTGAGGGTACATGATGAATTTAGCTTAATGAACAAATTTAAAAAAATCAGATTATATGTATCTCCTCAGAATATTTTACTGTATTCAAAATCCTGACTTTTCCTTCTGATTGAACAATAATGTCAGCCTGAAGAGCCAGGATTCATTTCCTTCCATAATTTTGATTGCTGCTTTTAATGTAAACCCCCCCAAAAGTACATAATAATGATGATAATAATAATAGTAATGAATAAAATTAATGCTAATAATTTAGCAATAGGATTCAGTATTATAACAGTAAAATAGTAGTAACACCTTCTTCAGAAGACATGATAAAAGGTGTGGTAACAATATCTGTCTTAAAAGTATTTCTACAATTCACTAAAAAATAGACTTACAAAAAATTCATTCACTTGAAGTCTACATTTGCATAAAGAAAAAGCTTTGTCTGAAAAACAAACAAACAAACAAGAATCCAGCCCCAGTCCCACTATTTCATAGAATCATAGAATCACAGAATCAACCAGGTTGGAAGAGACCTCCAAGATCATCCAGTCCAACCTATTGCCCAGCCCTAGCCAGTCAAGTAGACCATGGCACTAAGTGCCTCATCCAGTCTTTTCCTGAACACCCTCAGGGATGGTGACTCCACCACCTCCCTGGGCAGTCCATTCAATGCCAATCACTCTCTCTGTGAAGAACTTCCTCCTAACATCCAGCCTCTACTTCCCCCGGCACAACTTGAGACTGTGTCCCCTTGTTCTATTGCTGTGTTGTAATTCCAGTTCTCCTGAATTCCATTAGCTTCATAAGTAATTTTCATGTCACATATAATGATTGCAAAATTAGGTTTTTATACACTGATATTATTTCAGTGTCCAAAAAATAATTCTGAAATAATACGGTGATAAAAAAAACCAAACTATATCTGTTTTACTTTCAATCAATTTTAGTTCAATTCTAACTACAGGTTATGATTTTTTCTCCTACTTGAAATTTCTTTGATGAAGGTATTGGTTTCTTTTTTTGTCAAATATCTTAACACTATTCTATATTTCTCTTATTTCAGTACTGTGATTAATCACAGAATCATAGAATCAACCAGGTTGGAAGAGACCTCCAAGATCATTCAGTTCAATCTAACTCCCAGTCCTGTCCAGTCAACTAGACCATGGCACTAAGTCCCTCAGCCAGTCTCTTCCTGAACACCTCCAGGGATGGCAACTCCACCCCTTCCCTGGGCAGCCCATTCCAATGCCAATCACTCTCTCTGGGAAGAACTTCCTCCTAACATCCAGCCTATAATTCCCCCGGCACAACTTGAGACTGTGTCACCTTGTTCTGTTGCTGGTTGCTTGGAAGAAGAGACCAACCCCACCTGGCTACAGCCTCCCTTCAGCTCCATTCAGTAGCCTCCCTCTTCTCCGGGCTAAACAACCCCAGCTCCCTCAGCCTCTCCTCATAGGCTTTGTGTTCCAGGCCTCTCACCAGCTTTGTTGCCTTTCTCTGGACACGTTCCAGTATTAGATATGTTTATCAAATAAACTAATGTTATATATTAATACAGTTATTAGCACAGTGACCAAGAAACAGTAGTAGCCTTGGTTACTGAAGACCATAAATAATATCTCATAGAACTATTATTCACCAGGTATGCCATAACTAGAAGGCCATAAGTAAACACTGATTTTCATAGGATATAACTGATTTTATCTTTCTAAAGAATATGTCTAGACACTTATTTCATGTGTGATTCCTCTCATTTCATTTATCACTAATGAATGTTAGGGATTTGATTCAGTCACTTAAATTTAGGTGTCATATACCTAGATGAAGGTGATGTACACCTAGAGTGCAGTGCACCCACAGAGCTGGCAGCTCAGATGTACAACTAACATTCTTCTGAAGCAGCAACTGGGTGTCAGTCAGAAAAAAAATATACTTATTATAATCTGAATTTCCAGTTTAAGCAGTACAGTTAGTGGCACTGAAACTCACCCAGAACACCTAGGGCTGGATTTGGTTATTTAAACACAGGCATCTGGTGCCATTGGGAAGCATGAGGATCTTTAGACTGTAAGATCTATTCATCCCATCCCAACAGAGATGTCTAAAATAGCGTAATGGAGGTAACCATTCCCTTCATTGAAAACAGGCTTTCCTAGAGATTAACTAGATGGTGAGCCCTGAGATTCCATTAATTTGCCTACATATAGGTAACTAGCATTGTTTTAGATTCCATGTCATGTCTGAGATGGCCAAAAGGTGCTGGGCATTCTGCAGCCTTCTTCAGGCCTTCTGCAGAAGCAGCTACCAAATCGAAGTCCTGTGATGGCTGTCATGTGGCTGACAGGCATTGAACAGAACCCATCAAAAAGCCCTATCTTTCAACTGAAAGTCAGATGAGATGTCACATATGATGTCTCAAAAATCCCATTTATACACCATAACACCATAGTTCCATCCATACCAGGAATTTGAGCCATTATCCACTAGGTGGTAGAAAGTTTCTGACTGTTGGTAAGAGCCCTAATATATGGGAATTTACTTAACATAACTGATCAGTAAATTCATTTCACCTCCTCTTCAGTTTCCTCTATGCTCTCCCTCAGATCATTCTTTCTAGCAGTTTTCTCACAACTTTCTGGAGGTTAACTGATAACTTCACATGTGCTGCTGTTTCCCAGAACATCAGGCTCACTAGATGACACTTTGCAGTACTGGGTTCTCATGGACAAGATCTTACAACTAATGATGGTAGAAATAGATGAGTTTTGTATTGTTTCACTTCTCAATCCTATAAACACTAAGCCCAGGATTTGGGATTTTTTTTTTCCCCCTACATTTTGAAGGAATATATAAAATGATTAAGCATCATTCCAAGACTAATATGGTACAGAAATGGGTAGAGATCTTTGGTTGAAGCCCAGGTAGCAAAGTAAAAGGAAACAGTATGACACATTGCTGCATATTTGACTACGTATCTAACATTTGACCAGAAACAATTTCTACTTAAAGGAGAGTTACAGTATAGGTACTTTTTAAAACACTGCATACAGCGTGGGACATCACAAAATACAAAAGCCTTTGTGATGCTTTGGAAAAGCAACCAGAATTTAAACAAGATAAAAAACAGACATCTTTTAATCTCTCTTCAAGTTTTGTCCCTTCTTTTCTTGTTCACAACATGACTCAGAGGGGCAGATCCTCACCTGACATAAAACAGTCAGTCCAGCTTTATCAAAGAAGTTACAGACCCACCAAAGGAAAATCTGGCATGGTGCATCTACAATATTAACTGCGACTAATTGTGAATCTCGTAGAGGTTTCCTTCCTACGCATGGTTATGTCTTTACCTGAATATCTGTCCACTTTTTATTATTAGGCTTAAACAGGACATCAAAGTTTATTCTTTCAAAATCCACTTCGAAAAATGTCTCTCATTTCCATATGACTCTCTAAACTTCTCCTTACTTTAATTTGATGACTTCAAAACATCTTATTGTCTGCTGCAGAAGAAACATCTGTTGAAGTCATACATAGTTTATTGGCTGGAATCAGTGATAAAAGACAGCAAAACATTTCATTGCTATTAACGTACAACAAAATATTACGAAAAGCAAGCTTTTTTTTTAAGCTTTTTTTCCCCCCTGTTCTTTTTAATAAGAGAAACATGGGAAAATTTCTGCAAGCCAAAAAGATGAGAAAAATTGTGACTTTAATTCACTGAGCCTCGTGTGACTGGATTTTGTATCCCAGCCAGCTAAGGCCTAACAATGCTACAAAAACTACTTTTTAATTAGCAAAGAAAGACATATAATTTATGAACAATGGTACTTCTCTCCACAGGATTTCCTGTGCTATCCACACTAGAATTGATTTTTGCTCTCTCTACCTATTGATCTGTTTTATCACTTGCCTAGAGCAGCATGACACTAATTTCTTTTCTTTTTTTTGGCACAAAACACCAACAAGGCCCTAAAACTGCACTTCAAATCTAAGCCAGCCTCCTAGGAGGTGAAGTGGGAAGTATATTCAGTGAATTTAGCACTGGCATATCTTTCCCCCTTTTTATTAGTCTTCTCCAATTCAGCACCTCTCTGCATTAGGCGCAGAGAAGCTGAGAAAGAAGAGCACCTGGCAAGCTTACTGAAACCCGAGTATCTTACTGGCATGACAATGCACTGACAGATAATTTGATTAAGCCTCTGGTAATGAGAAGGAAGAATTGAAAGGCTGTCCATAGGAAACTTCATTTCACAACTTACACTTCTTATGTAGGAGTAAGGATGGCTGCATCAGCAAAAAGGACTGATACTTATCTCTTTCAGATACTTTGGCAATTTGAAACTCTTATCTAGTCAACTTCCATCCACTTGCAGGTCTTCAAGCAGGTTCTAGTTCAAGTGCTCAATTATTCTTTCCTCTTTTGTATTTAAACATCCCATTTATTTTCTAGCGGTACCTACTTACCTTTTGCTTTATGTGTTGGGTTGTTTTGTTCTTCTATTATATCCTAGAAAATTAAAATCTGACCATTTTCTCATTGTCTAATTTTGTCTTTTACAGATTGTCTCTAGTTTCCACCATCTTCCTTACACCTTCTTTACTGATCAGAGCACTGGGGATCTGGTTGTCTCCTATGCATTTCTTTTCTGCATTTTGCTCCAGCTTTATGGTAATTTCATTGCTCAACATCCTTCACACTTTTCCAATAGTATCAGGCATTTTTGCTTCAGGTAAGCCCTGCTTATTCAATAAAAGGAGTTTTACTTTTGCACATACCATTGTGGGAAAGGCACGACTATTAACTATGGATGAACAAATAGGTTTTGTCTTTTTCTGCCAGATTTCTTAATTCCAAGGTTCAGAGGTTTATGACTTGTTTCTTGCAGTTCTGCATCTGCGGTCAGGATGCCCTAGCATTTAGTTGGAAGGATCTATGGCTTCTTTAAATATTTTTTGCATTTTGCTACTTCAGACAGCTCTGTAACATTTATGTCAAGCATGGTTATTTTCACAGAATCACAGAATTAACCAGGTTGGAAAAGACCTCTAGGATCATCCAGTCCAACCTATCATCTAACCCTTCTAATTAACTAAACCATGGCACTAAGTGCCTCATCCAGGCTCCTTTTAAACACCTCCAGTGATGGTGACTCCACCACCTCCCCGGGCAATCCATTCCAATAGGCAATCACTCTTTCTGTGAAGAATTTCTTCCTAATTTCCAGCCTAAACCTGCCCTGGTGCAGTTTGAGACTGTGTTCTCTTGTTCTGTCACTGGGTGTCTGGGAGAAGAGATCAACCCCCACCTGGCTACAACCTCCTTTTGGGTAGTTGTAGACAGCAATAAAGTCTCCCTTGAGCCTCCTATTCTCCAGGCTGAACAACTCCAGCTCCCTCAGCCACTCCTCCTAGGGCTGTGCTCCAGCCCCCTCACCAGCCTTGTTGCCCTTCTCTGGACAGGTTCAAGCACTTCAACATCTTTCTTAAACTGAGGCCCCCACAGCTGGACACAGTACTCAAGGTGTGGCCCAGCCAGTGTTGAGTACAGGGACAGAATGACTTCCTTTGTTCTGCTGGTCACGCTATTCCTGATATAGGCCAGGAGGCCGCTGGCCTTCTTGGCCACCTGGGTGGGCACACTGCTTGCTCATGTTCAGTCAACTGTTGACCACTCTCCCCAGGTCCCTCTCTGCCTGGCTGCTCTCCAGGCAACACGTTGGCCAGCTTCCAGTCTTCAGGGACCTCTACAGTGAGCCATGACTGTTGTTAAATACTGGAGAGTGGCTTGGCCAGCTCATCTGCCAGCTCTCTCATCACTCTAGGATGGATCCTATAGACTTGTGAAGATCCAAGAGGCTTAGCAGGTCCCTAACTACTTCCTCCTGGATTATATGGAGGCTGCTCTGCTCCCTGACCCCATCTGCCAGCTCAGGAGGCCAGCTGTCCTGAGGACAACATGCCCTGCTATTGAAAACTGAAGCAAAGAAGGTGTTAAGCACCTCTGCCTTTTCCTCATCTCTAGTCACTATATTCCCCTTCTTGTCCAATAAAGAGTGGAGGTTATCCTTGCCCCTCTTTTTGTAATTAATATACAGTTATAGAAACACTTCTTGTTATCATTCACAGCAGTGGCCAGTCTAAGTTCTAACTGGGCTTTGGCCTCTCTCATTTTCTTCCTACATGACCTAGAAACATCCTTAATTTTTTCCTGAGTTACCTCCCTGTCTTTCCAAAGGTGATATGCCCTCTTTTTTTTTTTTTTTTCCCTTAATTCCTTCACAAGTCTCTTGCTCATCCAGGCTGGACATCTTCCCTGATGGCTCTGCCTTCAGCACATCTGCACAGGCCGTTCTGTGCCTTCAAGATTTCTTTCTTGAAGTAGGTGCAACCTTCCTGGACCCTTTTGTTTTTAAGGGTTTTTTTCCAAGGTACCTTGCGAGCTACTTCTTTGAATAAGCTGAAGTCTGCCCTCTGGAAGTCCAGTGTGGATGTTTTGTTGATGCCCCTCCTAGCTTCACTGCAGATTGAAAACTTCATTATTTCGTGGTCATTGCACTCCAGACAGCTTCCGACCACCACATCTCCCACCAGCCCTTCTCTATTTGTAAACAGCAGGTCGAGCAGAGCCTCACCCCTGGTAGGCTGGCACACCAGCTGGGTCAGGGAGCTATCCTCTATACCAGGGGTCCTCAAACTTTTTAGACAGGGGGGTGGTTCACTGTTGCTCAGATGCTGTCTGGGCCTGACTATAGTTAGTCAGGGGCCAGACCATAGTTTGGTTGCAGCCCAGTCCCGGCGGGTGCTTGGGGGCTGCGGAGGCCGGTGGGTGCATTAAGTGGCAGGAAGTGGCTGCTTGGTTTCCCCTCAACCCCTCGGCAGGGGATGCCTGTAAATACTGGCGGGCCGGATTGAGGACCCTGGGGAGCCATATCCAGCCTGCAGGCTGTAGTTTGAGGACCCCTGCTCTATACTCTCTAAAAACCTCCTAGACTGCCACCCCTCTGCTGTGTTGAGTTCCCAGCAGATATCTGGCAGGTTCAAGTCACCTATAAGAACAAGGCCTGGGAGTCTTGAAACATCCCGTAATTGTTTATAGAATACAACATCCACCTCCTCTTCTCGGCTGGGTGGCCTGTAACAAACTCCAACCAGCATGGTCAGTCTTCTTGGTCTGCCCTCTGATTTTTACCCACAGGCATGCAAGCCACTCATCATTAGTTACAAGCTCCATTTTGATAACTCATAGTAGCCATGAATATATTCTCTATAACCTTTTTTCTAATGCAAGTAAGCATTTTGTCTCCTTCAAAGAAGCTGCAGAATACTATAAGGATATTAAATATGTTAGGATAAGTCACTGTCAATGATTCAGAGCAGAATCTTTATACAATATTTTAACAATGTAAGAGGAAATATCATGGAATCATAGAATCAGTCAGGGTTGGAAGGGACCACAAGGATCATTTAGTTCCAACACCCCTGTCATGGCCATGGACACCCTACCCTAGATCAGGATGGCCACAGCCTCATCCAGCCTGGCCTTAAGCACCTCCAGGGATGGGGCCTCAACCACCTCCCTGGGAAACCCATTCCAGGCTCTCACCACTCTCATGCTGAAGAACTTCCTCCTCACGTCTAGTCTGAACCTACCCACCTCCAGCTTTGCTCCATTCCCCCTAGTCCTGTCTCTCCCTGATATCCTAAAAAGTCTCTCTCCAGCTTTTTTGTAGGCCCCCTCCAGATACTGGAAGGGCACAATAAGGTCACCAACATCTACAAAACTAGTTGCTGCGACTTGTTCCTACTCAGAGAAGTCTGTTTCTGCACTTGGCTGCTTCTAGAGAAGCAGCACTGTTTGTTTCTATGCCTGAATCCAATATCTTCTGTAGTTGTGGGAAAA